>JAODLI010074650.1:0-12978 GCA_027575585.1 Percopsis omiscomaycus | reverse complement strand
GAGTCGGGTGTGTCTTATCCTCCGCCGAACCCCTAAGACTGACTCACCGAACCCCTGGGGTTCGATCGAACCCCAGGTTAAGAACCACTGCTCTAGTGAAAAAAGCTAACCAAAGCGAAGACCCCCAATCAGACAAGCCAATCCATAAACTGCCGTTTGATAAGATTATCTCCTGGCAACCCCCTTCTTTTTAGTTTTATTGTTGAGTTATTATTAACCTGTTTACAGAAAATGCTTCCAACTGTACATGGGAAGATTATAGTGATTAAGAGTAAAACCGCTTTTACACATTAATTAAGTTTACTAATTGGGATTAGCATTAAATTAATTTCCAGTTCTTTCCATTACCATAGTCTGTGAGTGAGCATTCATGGGAATAATAAACTCAGGTACAGTATATGCAGGTACAGTTGTTGCAACACCATACATTAAATCACAACTGTAGCCCACTGAATGATGTTCTCTGTGAATTGTTTATGTTGTCTGCATCATGGGTACTACAGTATTTACCAAAGCCAAACAAAGACGAACATATTTACTCAAAACTAAACATTTACCTTTCTTACTTACCATTCTTTGAGTAAATAATTTGGGAAAATGTGATTACTCTATCAAAGATTATCAACTTAATATGTTGTTATTGTCTTAGTAATCTTGTAATAATTGTTGTCAAACCTCCAAATACATCAACAATAAAATTAGTGCTAGGGTTCCTTATGGTCTGCAAGTAATAGCCCAATACATCAAGTTGACATTAATTTAATGCATATGAACACAAAATGAGCTTACTGAGATTCAGGCTGTTTCTCAAGACTCCAGAGTGATATACCAAGTGACAGGACATTATTCACAATGTCAAACTCCTTCATAAGCATTAGCTGCATGTCAAAGTGTCACGCCCTGGTTTGTTTACTGTGCTGTAATAACTCCTGACATAAGTCTTTTAGTGTGTTTAGGTTTTAAAATGCAACAGATGACCGCAGCTCCAGCTGTTAAAACTCACGTACTGTATAGAACGGTCAATCTGTTCTATTGGGTACAAACCATTGCTGAGCAGTCCAGTAAGCACTTCCACACAAACTACGTACAGAAAGATGTAGAAAGCTTTAGACCGATATTGTTAGCGGAGGTTATATAACAATGTGTGTAACATAATTTATAACGAATAAAACTTTTTGAGACATTGCAATGAAATTAAACTAATATCAGGTTTTGATCAGGCTGATCGGTCTCATAATACGTCCATTTACTATGCCTGTTTACTGTACACTTGAAGCCAATGGATGTTTAAAAAGGGGATAGATTAATTTAACACAGTATTAAATACAGTATTAAATACAGAATTAAATACAGTGACCAAATAGAATGTCTCATCCCAAACATCAGCGTGTGATGTATACTGGGGTACAGTCAAGGCTTTTACCAAAATTCAGTATCACTTTCCACATTCAGGGACACACTGAGAGCATTGGAGGACAACTGCTTTTTCTCTGGACTCTGGTGTCAAGGGAAATTCATCATAACCCTGTGCAAGGTTGGCTTGGCCTGGTTTGTTGACTTACATAAGCTGTTTGGGGATAGAACCCATGCCCTTTTTTGGCTGGGACCACAAACCTATCCTGCCTTTATTCTGTGAGTGCAGGTGATGTGTGGACTGGTCTTGTGTGAGGTTAGTGCAGGTTAGTGATGGGGGTGGGAAATGTCATTTGGACTAAATTCTCCTGTGAGTAGGTTCTTCTTTTGTTCTGAGAGACCATTCATTCAAATCTAGTTTGTTAGCCGATAATTTCCCACGTTTCAGGTTGCTCTCTCGTGTGGCTGTACTGGACAATTATGTGTAGGCTTGGCAAACATTTAGCATTCTCCACTGGCTCTGAGGGAAGAGCCATTGGCACAGCGTGTCAGGTTTCACGCAACAGCTTATAAATGTACTGTAGAAACACTCCTCATACAGAACCACTCTCCGACGCATATACCCACACACACGTGTGTTTCAATATAATACTAGCGTTACGATCCTTTCCTAATGACAGATGTGAATATCCTTTTTTTCTCAGCCTGACTGTAAAGCAGTGCCATAAAACTCCAAGGGCTCGTCCTTGATCTCCACTCTTGACATATGTTGAATTGAAATGGGGCCCCCCAAAGACAAATGTCCATCTCTGTACGGATCTGCATTCAGTCATTTCCATTATGAGTTGCAGGTTCTATAGTTGTGCAAAATGATTGCTTTGTTTGAAAAACGTTTTAACATCTTTGTATTATGTCATTAACAAAAAAACTAAAAAAAATGAATTGTCACGATCCGTGCCTCCCGTCCTGGCTGCGCACCTGCGGGGGATTAGCCCCACACAGGTGCGCCCTCTAAATTTGATTATGGACCATATTTAAGTTTCCCGGCAGCACTGGGTGCTGTCGGTCAGTGTTTGTGTTGCTGTTTGCTCACATGTACGTTGTGGAGCATTAAAACACGCTTTATGCGTTCACTGCTCTCCTGTCTGCCTGCGTTTTCCTCTGGCTCGCGCTTACACTCGCCACCCCACGATACCCAGCGTTACAAGAATCTATCAAGTAAATTGCTATGTTTTGAGGGGAATTACTCGTTTTGCTATTTGCAAGTGATGATCTTTGGATTTAGTGTCTGTTCTTAAAAGGCTGGGCCACTGTTCTTTTTATTAAGAAATGTTTCCAATAAATTACTTACAAGACATTAGATTAAATGTGCTAACGGGAAATGTGACGTTCCCATCACACCTCTGCTTGTGACCGAAGGCTTTATGCTGCATCGTATTCCATTTGGGAAATATAGTTATTTTTGATTGCCACAGGTTTTCCATCGGCACATGCACTTCAGCACTGCTAAATGAGCCTCAGATGACCACTAGAGGTGTGGAATGAGAAATGGCACGGCATCTTTGCCAAACATAAAATGTCAGTTTTCACCTCTGTAGTGTATTCATCTGTCATCATTCAATAGCTAAAATGATGATTTATCAATCTCTGTTGGAAAATTCTATTGTTTTTTTTGTGTGCAAAAGATGCAATCCAGCGCGGCTGCAGTTCGTTATTTGTGCCAACAGCAGGTAAGTATGCAGCCTATTTTGCCCTGCTAAATAATAGCCCTTCATTGAAAGCTGACACCTTAACAAAGAAAAATTGCATTTAATTAAAAATACAGGACATCCAGGCCTCGCAGTATGGCTATAATAGTGAAACACAAACATGTTTGTTCAAGTCAAAACAGTTTCCCTATCAACTGTTATTTGACCTCTGACTTTTCATGACAAAGCAATGCAATTACAATGAAAGGGATTGTATTGTAATAATAAAATATGTTGGAAATTATTTTGTGTTGATGAATTGAAGATAAGCTTTTCAGCTGAAGTGCTATATTAAGGGGATTGATGCCAGACACAAGTGATCACCTGTCATTACATTGTCAGCCCTGGGAACTATATAGCTTTGTATTATTTTCTGATATAATGGTAGTTATACTGTTAGCATGCTTCAATTTTGAGCAGGACTAGTGTGCACAATCCGTGACCTCTCTGTTTACTATGTGAACAGAAAGGGTCAATTAGGTACTCAATGTACATAATTGACACCTGTGGTTTTAGTGCATCTTGCCTTTGCCTGGGTAAGAGAGCCCCTGCCCCTCTAGCATCTTTCTTTCTTCCCGTCATCCCAGGGGGCCTTGATGGAAATAACACTGACATCCCGTTCAACTTGATGTGTGAACAGAAAACAGAACAACACTAACCCCATGACACTAAATATATTGCTGGGCATGTGCAGAGGGAAAAGGATCATTCCAAATAGAACTGGCAGTGATGTTTATTCTTTTTTTGTCAATTTATACTGTACCAGTTTGTATGTTAAAACACCCTTGCAAATGTAATATGTCAATGTAATAAGAGAACCTGTTGAACGCAATACTGTATGTGTATTCAAATTATGTATTGAAAAGTAATTACAATACTAACAATGTATTACAAAATTAACAAAAAATTACAAAATCATTTCTAAGCAGTGTTTTTTAGTTTCACCCTCAATTGGTTCAGTTAAATTTTCTTCAATTCTCATGCATCTCTAATTTAAACATTTTCATCACAAAAGTGCCTTTCCAGTTTAAATATGTCCTGCTGTATACTTGTATACTGTATATCCGCCTGTGGCGGTTCTCCATTTTTTCCACCCAGGATGTCAGGGGCAACAAATCCCTGCCAGTCAGGAGTTAATCAGCCTGGACTCCCATCTGTCATGTATCTGGCAGAATCCAGTGTCGAACCTTTTTTTCCCCCTAAGTCATGACAAGTGAAATTTACACTTGGACTTGTACCGCAGGAAGTATCAGAAGACTAAGACTTAAAAGCTTGTTAATTAAAGGGAGACCAGTGATATCTGCAGTGCCCAAAAAAATATCATGTCCACCAGTTACCAACATTAATTTAATTCAGACAAAAGCTCAACATGTCACCGGCAGATGGAGACACCATGTGTCTGATAGCAAACAATACGTCCAGTCAGCTGATAAACATGGCTTAATTAAAACTCGCTTGGTGTCCACCATGACTCATTCTGGACCCCTTTACTTTTTCACACCTCAGGAGCAGTCCAGCTGCTGACAGTTTAGACCCACCATGGGGAACTAAACAGAGGGGGCTCCAAATCTTAACAAACCTGGTGATCCAAGGAACGTTTCTCCGGTCATCTTTTCATGTGAAATACAGGGTGAGGAAATGGCAGTGAAAGTCTGTTGTAATCTCTGGCGGACATGCTGGAACAGATGAACAGCTGTGAGATCAATACGGTGTCTATGCAGATTCTGCCAATGGGCAGACGTTAGCATGTATTTTTTCAACACATTGATTCCACTAATTATTAAATTTTTACCTCACCTGCCTAAAAGGATACTGATGGCGTATTTTTATATATTTCTAATTGTCAACTCTAAATAACTACTCTTAAGCATATAGCGGCTCTGACCCAGATATAACCCTTGCCTTAGAAGCCATAGAACTCTGTTGTACAAAAAAAACTATTAAAATTAGTCATAGAACCATACTGTCGATTTGGTCAGGGTAATTCTATGGCTTCTAAGGTGAACTAGATCTACAATAATTGTTCTAGGAACAGAAAGTAAGAAAAATATTATTAATGAATTGTCAGTTAGAAAAAGCTGCAGTACTAGAGAGGATCAAATGTGCAGTTCTACGTTCTGGGCCTGGTATTTATACCTTTGCAATAGCTTTAAAACATACCGAATAACTAAAAATGGGGATTAATTAATCTACTGGATGTGGCTAAAATGAATCTGAAAGTTTGAGGTGTGACAGTGCTGTGATAGCACTGACCATTTGAATTAACATGTAAGCTGAGATGAGTCCTTATTTGCTCTGCGTAAGTCCCCAAGCCTACACGGCAATCATTGTGGTGATGTCGCTATGGGCTTGTAAGGCACAGACCTGTCCAACCTTCTATAATACCATGCCACTGAAATTGCTAATGACGGCTGTTGAATCCTGAAGCGAGGCCATATTAAAAGCGTGTGATTCAACTGGTATCTCAGTCTTTTACCCTGCAGAGTGGTGTGCTCTAGTATGTAGCTTCTACTCCTACCTTCTTTCTTCTCTTATAGTATACTTTCCAGAAGTAGGACCAGTGAGACATGGTACGAATTGAATGTGATGCAGGGTTCATTGCGACTGACAGTGGGTGCTTTTATACAGCAGGGATGCATGGCCAGAGGACAGGGGGCAGACAGACAGAATCATGACACTTCTTTCCTGCTGGGCAATATACTGTTTGACCCAAGATGGAGGGTTTGTATCCTGCTTTCTTGGCCTCCTTGCGAAGGGCTGGATGAATTTTCTGACATCATATCAAACACTACTGATATTACTCTGCCAAGCGCTACCCTCGACGGGGTAACTTGAAAGGGAATGGACTGCCAGACAGTCTCATTCCAAGCACCCGGAGAGCACAAAGATGAACCGTGTCAGGCTGAAAATCATCCGCTGAGAAGTTTGAGTGTAGCGGGCCGGAGGAATAATGTATTATATTAAAAATGGAGTCTATTGCCATGGCGATTCTAAGCACCCCCTGGTGTTAGAATCAAAGTGTTTTCAATTCCTATAATCCCCACTTGCTGAGTGCTTTGTCTTCATTTGCAATTTCACACATCTACAGTGGCCTCTAATAAATGATAATGCCCTCTCTTTCTGCCCTGTTCCTCTAAAGTGCACGGACCGCATGCTTTGAGGCCCACGCGCGAGGCCACGCACGAGGAACGCACGCTAATTGATGAAAACGTAGCTCTGCCCTCGACCCGTGGGACTGGCGGAACCAGCGTTTGTGTTGGCATCATTTTGACAGGGTGTACCACGATGCACGTCCTGGGAGACGGCCACAGGGGTCTCCCACGCCGCTACGGAACGGCTATGAAATTGCAGCCCTTTTTAACACTGCCTTACTCATAGGGAAGATGAACAGCGAGTCACCGGTTGATGGACCACAAAGCGATGAGGGCACATTTGTTGAGGTTCAATCTTCAACAAGGTTGAAGATTGTTTCAGTCGTCACTGAATGCTCTACTAAGAGGTGAAACAGTGAAAATACAGTCACGGAAGAGCTTTGGCTACTGTTACTGTTACTACTATGACCTTATCTTTAGATCTTTAGACAACATTTCACAAGGTTGTCTGGAGGTGCCCCTATGTTTTGTTTTATTGAATATTGAGGACAGATGGAGCGGCTTAGTTTCACTTCATATTTCATGCGTCCAGGCTCCTGTCTGTTGTGTTTTCCAGTTCAGTGGACAATGGCTCTTGCTTCCAGCCATTCAGTCCTAATGCCACATAAAAAAGAAAAACTTGGCGTCCATCCTGAGCTGGCCAACACATGCTATAGACAGTTGCAAAGCCGTTGCCATTCGAAATACATGGAAGATGTGGAGCATAAGATTTGCTGGGAGAGTCCTCCCAGCGGTGCATAATACTTTCTGCCTGGCGGGCACAGACAAATAAGAGCTTACTCATAATGAGTCTGCTAGCTAAAAGTAGTCTGCTAGCTAAAAGTAGCCTACTTTTAGCACTGCCGTTTTTTGGGAGAGTTTCCTATGTTTAGTAGAACTTGCAATAGGATAGGCTCACCTGACACCTGTATCAACAATGTTTTCTCTTGGTGCCAAAGATCCTTACAGATACCTAGGACCTGTAAGGATCCCCAACACAGAGTAGACTGATGGCTCATTTTGGCTCTGTCTGCCCCCCACCTACTGCTGCAGGTGTTGCAGGCAGCTTTTAGGCGGTGCCATCATGTGCTTGCGTTGTGATAGCCCCGTCATTAGGCGAGGACTCTGCTGCTTTTGTGTCACAGAGCACACAGCCATTCTGCCTCTGACGCTTTGTCAAAACGCCTGTGTCACGATCGGCGCGCATAGGTCCATGCGGGCTCCGTGTCCCTCTTCCCCAGTGCGCACCTGTAGGCTGATTAGACCTACAGGTGCGCCTCCTTAGTTCGTTGATTAGTGGACTATTTAAGTTTAGCCAACAGCACAAGGTGGCGTTGGTCATTGTTTTTGGCTTATGCCCTGTACGTGTGTGTTCCTTTTATTAAAACGACGCTTAAAAGCGGTGCACCCGCAATTCCGCCTGTGTGTGTTTCTCTGGCTCGCGCTTACTCTCGCTGAACACGCACAGCCCTTACAGCCTGGCCCCACAGCCAAACACATCCCCCCTGACCCCTAGCCCCTAGCCCCTTCTTCCCCTGATACAATCTGAAGATATTGAGGCAGGATAATAGAAGTTAGCCACAAAAGAATAGTTAAAGGTATTCTTTCTCTTTTCAATATTTTTTCTACAAAACAGCTTCCACCCTCAGCCACTTTTTGAATCTTCTGGACCAGGAACCAGAGATTACTATGATCTAGTCCAAGGTGTCGTATTTCGAGCGACTTGATGATGGAGACAAAGTAAGGTATGAAAGCCCTTCCAGTCAAATTAAACTGTGGTTTGTGCTAGTAAGTTGGCGCGCTGACATTTTGTCCACACATTAACCCCTGTCTTCAGTTGATAATAATCCAAAAGCAAAAAAAAGCGTTCACAATGATGAGTCCCAGGAGAAATACAGTAAGTATTTCAAAGCCACTGGTCTATTTCATTGCTGGTTACTTCCCCCCCCACGTATACTGTAGGCTCCATGTGGCAACTGCCTCTTCTCATATGAGGTTGAAATATTTACCCCCCTGAATTGATGAATGTGAATGAGAGTAGCCTCTGGCTGTATCTCATCTCCCACTCACTTGGCAATCCAGACGCTTATCAACCCCTTCACTTGAGTAATCGAAATTCACGGTCAATTTCATTGCCCGTACCTCTAATCTTTTTTCATTAGCCCAAATTACTTTTAAATGGAACGGGCATTTCTGTCATTGGCGGACTTCCCCACGTGTGGCCTCGGGTGGATGCAGGAAAGAGTGACGCCGCACTTGCTTAACTGTCGTGTGCCACCGTGCTGGAGGCCAGATGGGTGCCCAGGGGACTGCTAGAAGCATCAACAGAAGCATGGTCACTAGTTCTCTCTCACATATGGGAGATGAATATGACTCATTATGTTTTTTCGTTTAAGGAGCTCCCTCGTATCAGCAGCACTCTTGACAGGGTGACAGCTAGTCAAGTCGAGTAATGAAAATGTCATGAGCACTGAAAATTGGGCCTGTGTGATTTAATGAATGCAAAACGGCAGCAGGCAGCTGATGTAAATAACAGTCACCGCAGTCGCTGTTGCAATGTTTCATCTGACACAAACGTGTGTGTGTGTGTGTGTATGTGTGTGTGTGTCTGTACTTGTTACAGTCCGGAAGGGGCGCACTTCCAGCAGAGCTGGCCCCAAGGAGGTTGCAATGCCCTTTTATTAGCATGAGCATCGATCGTTTATTGACAATTAAATATCCCTGGCACCCCAGGTCGAAGAAATCTTAAAGATAATCAATGAAATAATCAATAATTAAATAGGAAAATGTTTTCTCTTTCAGGGTGGGCAAAATCTTCAAAGGATATTCTGTATCCCAGGTCATCAATTTTGCATTGAAAATTAGGCTCTATATGTCATTACTGCCATCTTGTGGTCTATATATATATATCCTGTCTGTTTAGCTCACTGGGTGTTACACAAGACATTCCCAGATTCAGGATGGTATGCACTGATTTCTTCTCAAAGCCAGTAGGGGGCACTCATGCCCCATCATGTCAAGTTTGAGGGGGATGGTCAACTTTACTCTCTAGAACTGAAGTCACATTTATCCGACCTCATAAGAGGCATCAGTCCAGTTTGAATGTTTATGTTAATGCAGAAATATAAAGTCTAACTCACAGATTGTTAAAATTAAGAATTAATCATTCATAAAGCGGGACCCTTGGTTGTAAAATTTTGAAGGGGAAGACTTCATTCTTTGTTGGACCTCTGTTTTACAAGACTCTGTGGTAGATGGTTTCCATAAGGTAGAGCTAGCAGAATTTATTTGTGAATCTAGTACTTTATGCCAGCATCTCTGCTGATGTTGAAGTGAAAATAAACAGTAATTACTTTTCATTGTGTTCCAGTGGGATGCAACAGATATGCGATAAAACAACACATCAGACATTCGTAGTGGAAAGAGAGGCCATTTTCCGCTTGAGTTTATGCTCTTCTTAAAGATTTCAGGATTTTCTACATGACCGTTGTGCCACAAATCCTTGGGTATAAAGTTCAAACTCAATGGCTCTCTGAAAAGCGGTTTGGCTTACTGTAGAAAAAATGTGCATTTATCGTCTTGGAAAAATCCCTATCTAAATAGCTTCTGGACTCTACACTCCACATGGGTAACCTATAGCAATATCTGTGCAGGCGTGATTCAACTTGTGTGTGTGTGTGTGTGTGTGCCTTCAATGTTCTGGTGTTCCTTTATTTTAACATGTAATTACTGTATGGGTGTTGTGTCGCTGTCTATTTTATGGCTGGCAGGCCTTCTCGGCGGTTCTGTTGTGTCTGGCAGGCCGGCTCGGTGTGAGCTGACAGCTGACATGCGATGGCGTGACAGACTGGGTCCAGGGGTCAGACACCGGCCTCTGAGAAACACTGACCTCTCAGGTCACTCTGGGGGCACGGGGGAGGGGGGGACGGACGAATGCATGCAAGGCACTTGGCATTTTACAGACCTCCATTTGTTTGTATTCTCTAGTCAGGTTTTTTATGAAGCCTTTTACCACTCGCATGTCTTTACATATCATATAATTTTACATCTGTCCATTGGGCAGGGATCCACTATCAGTAAATATTAGCTGTTAAACTCAGTTCATTCACATTTCCAGTTTGCATAAACTGAATTCTATATTCCATGTACCATTCCCTCTTACAGAAGCCATAGGGAAACTGTTTGTATCAGGAAGGGGGTTAATGAGGGACAAAGTTAAACAGTGGGTGCTGTGGATCTTAATAATGGTTCTCAGAATATGTTGTGGCAGGGTTTATTATGTTTCATCCGGGCTCTGGTGGGGATTAATTGTGAGAGTGATTGCAGGCCATCATAGCCATTCTCTCAGAGGATGGCCCAATTTCAAATATACAATGTACCGCTCAATATTGCCACCGCCTTGGTCCAACTGTTTCTGCATGTTCTTGGCGCTGGGAATCCAAATGGGTCATTTTGCCTGTAGTGCATTAATTGCTGTCTTCTAGTGAAGAAGCGGATCATTGTGGAAGAGACTATGTAATAGGTCACAGACCTGCCCCTCAAATATAATGCATATGCCCTTAATTTTATAGTGTCCTATTTCATTGTTATTAAAATAGGACACTACTATTAAAGCCAAATGATCTTAAAGTGATAATTAGCCACATTTTTTAACACGCTACTTCCTGTGTACCAGCCAGAGAATCTGGGAATGTCTTGTGTAACACCCAGTGAGCTGAACAGACACTGATGGTCAATCAAAACCTTTTATGAACAGTGTGTAGGTTAAATGACTGTTGTCATACACTATTCCATGCATTGCAATGGAAAAATACACACTTATTTAAATGACAAGTCAACCTTGATTAAAGGGAAAATACAATAAAAACATGTAAATAAGTTTTTTTGCATATTAATACACTGCATGAACAGTGTTTATTCATTTGATTATCTAGTGCCCCCTGCAGGGGCCTGCAAGAACAGTTTCTCTAACGTCACTCAAAGTGGAGAACTCTAAACTTAATCTGTCTGTGAATCATCTGATGGGCCACTCATTGGCAACTTAAATGTGATGTGGAGGATCAAGTTCATTTTGAATAATGCTGAAATTATCATTTCAGTCAGAGTCTTCAGAAATTGGCTTTAGAGGATGCCGTATGCCGCTTCCTACAGTACCTCAGAGAGGCCAGCTTGAGTTGCCTGCTCCGATCACAGAGCAGACCGAGTCTGATTACAGGGCAACCATTTGAACTGGAAGATGACATCACCAACCAAAGGCTATTTGCGGGGATAGCAGTGAGGAGGGAATGACCTGAAGCACAATGATAGACTGTAACAGCTGTGGCACCATCCAAACATAGAAAAACTAGCAGTAATTTCTTCTACCTGCAGTGCAAAGGCTCTCAAAGTGCTTTGAATAAAGGGACAAAACGTTGAATCAATCAGTGGACCAGTGAGTCATTTGACCCCTTTTTACAGACATGACACACCAACTGATTCAGCCTTTTTTCCATTAAGGCAATCCCAGTTATTCTTGCATGACACACAGGCTGAGACCGTATTGTTTGGCAGCCACACTCGCCTTGTGGCCAGGAGATTGTAGTACAATGTGTTTTCTATACCATTTGACATGAACGGTGGTGCTTCAATCCACTGGCACGAAACTCTTCACCTCAGCTTGGTCCCTGGGAGCCATCGATACCAAATATACAAAAATAACTGAAATACATCACTTTCTGTTCTCCCCCCTCTTTTTCCTCTCTCCTCTTTGTCCCAGTCTCCACTCGCTGTCCCTCTCCAGCACCACGACGGCCACAACGCTGTCCTACTCTTTTCTTAACTAGCCAGCACAACCCAAACCGCAAGCCACTACTAGCGCTGCAAACAAAGACACAAACACACAGTGGCAACCCCTGGGTCAAGTCGGCATGATAGAGTCAGTCTTTGTGGCCTGAGAGAGGAATTCAAGAAAAGGGACAAATACAGTTTTATTGCTACCTACCTAAAACAGTTAATTATATATTGTTTCTGATGTGGAATCTTTTCTGTAGGCTGTCTATGAGCAAACTCTGTGGTTCTTTGCAAGCTGCCTATTTGACCTTCTCCGTTCATTTGCCTCACACTGGTAACGTTAACATCCCTGTGTGCTGAGCGCTGGGGATATTCGCGAGGGAAGCAGACAAGAGCCTTCCAGTTCACGGCAACAAGAGGCTTCTTTATCACCCTCACCTTCAGCGCCTTCAAACATTTTCGCCGGGGGCTTGTGAAGACGGCTCTCTTCTTCAACACAGCGCGTGGCGCTCTTACGCCATTAGGGTCCCGCTTCCGCGTTTGCGCAAGTCTAAAAATACCGCGGGTGTTTGTTGTTGCACGGTGCGGGGAGTCGTGGCATGGTGCTGCATGTACACATTGTATTGCGCCTAAAGAAAACGCAAACGATTCTCACTTTGTCTATCACGCACACACGCACACACGCACACACACACACACACACAGTTGAATGCAGGTAGTGGAAAGATAAGGAAGATAAACACGTCCACACTTCACGGTTCGTCTGGCAAGTCGTGCTGTGCACGCTTTATTTACAGATTCACAGATGTAGGTTTTCTCCAGGACGGTGTGGCATCGAGTCTCCAGGCGTGTCTCCCGGCGTGTCTCCAGGCGTGTCTCCCGTCGTGTCTCCCGGCGTGTCTCCAGGCGTGTCTCTAGGCGTGTCTTCCGTCGTGTCTCCCGGCGTGTCTCCCGGCGTGTCTCCAGTCGTGTCTCCC
>JAODLI010074649.1:0-10873 GCA_027575585.1 Percopsis omiscomaycus | reverse complement strand
CCCCCCCCCCCCCGCCCCCCCGCCCCCCCCCCCCCCCCCCCCCCCCCCCCCCCCCCCCCCCCCCCCCCCCCGGGGAAGAGGCTGGGGCCGGCTGTGCGCCTGTCGTTCTTGCAACACAGGGTCAGAACGCTGTGGGGAGCTGTGTACACTCGCCTGCTAATTACACACACCACTGTGTCTCGTCACTCCTATTGCGACGGGAGCCACAAGACAATCTGGCAACTTCCCAGCGCAAGACAACTAAAGCAAGCAAATAAACACAGCCAGAGAAGAGGGATGTACAAATGCAGCCTAATTATGTTTACTTATGCCTCTTAGCAGCCAGAGCAGCTGCTGGTCAATGCCCTTGTCTGGCAACGGCTAAAACAAATGAAGGTTGAGCTTCACTGTTTAGCTAGGCCAAAATGAGCTTTTCACTATAAGGGCGAGGCCAAAATGAATATGTAAGCTTAGAGTATGTATTCGGAGTGTTCTGGTGGGAAAGTGTTGATATACTGAATGGCAGGTCTTTTAAAGCTCTGTGGAACAGGATCTCTAAGTAACATGGATATCTTGAGTGCCGGCCTACAAATGCCAGTGAGGTTACAGCGGGAAATGCCTTTTGTGACTTTCCATTTGCTCAGCAATACACAACCATGTACAGTTGTGTATAAAAGTAAATACATTGAAGGGTGTCGTAAAGAAATATGTGTCGTAAAGACATTTATCAGTCAGCGTGACTAAATAGCATTTTTTTTACAGCTCAGCTAAAGAGAAAAGTTACAGTTAGCAGATGCTTTTATCCAAAGCGACTTATAATTACATGCTGCTATTACATGGAGCAGATAGGGGTTATGCATCTTGCTCAAGGATGCTTGCAGGTAGGCCAACTCCCGGGCTTGAATCCACGACCTTCTGGCTGAGAGTCCAACACCTAGACCACTAGACTACCCTGCCCCCGCAGGGTTAAAGCAGTGTTCAGGGGATTTAAACATGGGCAGCCCTCGTAAATAGTAATGTATTATTTTTTTGTGTGCTGTCAGAGTCCCTTTTTTCCAAGTCACTTTTCCCAGCCAAACATCATGTAACCCCACTGGGATTGCCTTCAGAATGACACAGTACACTCCCACTGTGCCATCAGAATTATGTGCAAAATGATACTAGCTCACATGGTCATACGTAGAATTCTCTCTTCTCAGGTGTCTACTCGAGCCTCAAATAACATACTGGCTTTAAAAACAGACTATGAGCAAATACATGGAAGCGAGGGGCCGAGAATAAAAAGCCTTCTGAACATTCAATATAATGATTTCAGCATGCAAAAAGTGTACTCCACTAAAATTATAGATATATGTGTATGTGTTTCAAATTAAAGATATATATTTTTCCATCAACATAATCTTCCACAGTACACACACACACACACTTTATGGATAGTAATATAGTATATATAAATAATTCACTAAAATTGCCTCTAAAATGTAAAGAAATGACAAAACACTAGCAGCAGCATCACATTGCTGGCATGAGACTGAGCCATCACAGTGAAACGTGTCAAATCCAGCCCAGTAACCCACCAGTAGCCAATAAATATCCCATTTCTTACATACCTGCTCACTTTCTCTAACCTCTATTTATAATTACCACTGACCTCTTCCCCTCTATTGCCCATCAAATATTGGTAAATATTGCTGCGATGCCAAAATCGCACAAATCTCATAAACGACAAACGACTAAGCCATTCATTGATTGAGCAGACAAATCCTCTGCTGTATTCGATCAGCAGTGAAGATCTAACAGGCCCGCAAGCACTGAGGATACGGGTTATGCCCAGGGCAAATACGACGAGTTCGTCAACCAAACACGAGTAATCCTGCACTCCACCACAGGACGTCCTGTGTCTTTCCATCTTTCATTCCGGTGTCCTATACCTAAATGAAACAGACGGTTTGGGTCAAGATGCCATTACCGGAGTAGGCAGGGCCCGCTGCCTGATTTATGAGCGTCCATCATCGTTCGACCTACAGTCTGTACTAATTTCTAGGAAGAATGATTGTGTCAGTTATAAGATGCTCTTGGCCGTGCACATTTCCTGAAATAGGGGTTTTGGAGTATAATGCTGTACATGCAATGAGCAAAAATGTAGAGGACAGCGGTATTCATGCCACTGTTGGCAGTGGCGGGAGAAAATAAATATTAAGATATTAAGATTTTAATAGGCTAAATATACCCTAACTTGATAAATAAGTGGGATTGTCAGGATAAGTCAATGACAATTCTTTCTACACCATTCTTTTATACCATGATTATACCATGAGAGGAATATTGGCTAAATGAGATGCTAGGCCAGCCATTCAGACACCACAACTTGAAAAACTTTTTGAAAACCTTTAATACCTTCGTTTCAGTTGAAAGAAGTGTGCGGCCATCTCCATACGAGTCTTAAAAGTTCAGCAAGCCACAGGAAGGATGGCTACACCCAGGCTTACATGATACTCACTAACACGTCTCTAAGTTACCATGCACACACATGGTATCCTAGCAGCGTGAATCATGCGCTGGATCCTAATGCTCTATAATTCACAGAAATGTTTGGCTCAGCATACTCCCCGGTAAGACCTGCTTTCCTTTTCGTGTCTCTTCTCTGTGAACACTCAGAGCAACCATTAGGATATAGTGCAGCGGCAGCCCCATATCCTGCGCCAGGGAGGCAGATTTCCCTGGCAGATACTTGTCTATTCGGAGAGGAAATGGTAATGAAAGGCAGCGCTTTTATTAAGCCACTTTAAACTGACCATCTGCTCAGCCACCGTACCATTATTATGAGCGAGCAAACACACCGCAGCATCAAACGTTCTTTGGTGTGCAGCTAACAAGTGTATTGTTCACCAACAGCGCAGAAAGGCTATATTTAAATTGCCATTATTATGCTTCACCGCTGTGTATGCACTTTAAGATACCACAATGCCGTGTCTTAATAAGACCACAATTTATCAGTATGCCGAGCCTTAGTCACCTATCAATTAGATTCACTGCGAAAGGACATCGCCAGGCTATGGTGCTCTTAGATCCACTTTAGATATGACAGCCACCACATAAAAAAAATCCGCCTCGCTCCTATCCCAGGACATCTCATAGATGAAACAGAAAGTGAATAGCCCATAAGAATCGATTCCCTCACGAAACCAGATGGGAATGATGTGCTATGTATGGCGTTATTTGTCGACTGTAGATAGTGGTACGTACCCTTTCTCCATCGATTCCATTTTGCCCTTCTGATCCAAGCTCTCCCTGCAATGGCAAGATTGAAAGTTAAAAGGACGTTTTTGGAACTTCGCAGTCAGTTCATTTTTTTCCACTTTCAAAGAGCTCTACTATATAAAACAATTTAGGCGAGCTAGGTCTATGAATAGACCTTATTTGTCCCGGACTGACTAGAACAATGAAAGATACTTAATAGAAAAATATGCTAGACAGAGCTTTATCATTGTTCTTTTTTCATTCTTATTTCTTATTTTATTATTATTTCATTATACATGGTGTAGAAAATCAGGTGCGTATTTATTTTCTATTGAAATGCCTCAATGGAACTGTTTGTGCTGGGTTCCAGTGCACTCAAGTTCTTTGTGTAAATCCCAAACACCACAGATCACTAAGAGCTCCATTGAATTGAGCTTAGCGATGCACAATGCTCTTTCAGACTTGAGGAGCCAAAACTAAACACTTTTGGGAGTCAGGTACTAAAAGTCCCAGCACACACACTGTTTACCACATGGGCATCGTGTCTTCATTTTACCCATAATACACTACTACAGCATTCAAAATGATTGTATGTAGAAGGGGATAAACTCAAAGGGTCTTATTTCCACAAATGTATCATCTTCAAGGCTTATTTCCACAAATATCTTATTGGCTCCTCGCAGCCTGCCCGCCTCCCGCTATTCCACACACACTGCCAGCAATGTGTGAGGTGTCTTGGAACTGGTTGGCTGAGTTCGAGCGCAGCGGTAAACCAGCCTATACAGTTTCATGATCTCAGCAGGCCAATAAAGCTCAAGCAACCTGCCATGTTATAGGGTGCAAGGGCAACCATTTCATTAGTCTCATGCTATTGACAGCTGCATAGACACGCCGGCTCTCGCTATATGGCTGGCTAAAGAGCGTAAATATTACATTTAGACAGACAGTGAGAACCCCAATATGATTTAAAATATACAGCGGAAGCACTTTCTGCATAACATTAACAACATGACCTCTAAATCTTTGGAGTACAATCTAAACCAGAAATACCTTGTGCCCCCCTGCCAGAAACATAAAATGACTTGTGTAATCTTCTCATGTGATAAATACCACTTTTTATTCGGCTCCCTAAAACGTTCTCTCTGCCTCACACACACACACACACACACACACACACATACACACACAGAATCCCTCTAGTTTGTACAAAAAACAGGTGCCCGGAGACACGTCTGGAAAAGCAAATGGATTACAGACAAGGGGAATTGAGTTTAGATGTAAAATACTGCATTGGGTAGACGGGGCATAGTGGCATCAATCTCAGCGCTAACACTGTTGCACCTGATGCAGACTTTTGCATGTGCAGCGGTGTATAACCAAGCCGCTTCAGCGCGGCGGGACGGTGTCAATAAGTGTTATTTCATATTCTATAGCTCAATATTCACGCGCAAACGGTTTCCCTAAAAAGGGAGCTTATCATCTTATGCAGATATATAGCCAGGATTAACACATCCCGTCCTTCTCCGTATGCGGGAGCGCGGTGTTTTATTGCCGATGCGTAAATTGCAAACAATCTCCATTTGGCCAGCTGGGTGGGAGTAAATTAATGTTGAGCATGTAAACAGATTCTGATCTTCTGAACAGAATACTGGTGTCAAATGGGAATTGTTTAAAGTACATTCCCTGAATGGAGTTTCCACTGTGGTTGAAACCGGCGTCACAAGGAACATTGTTGTTTTGGTCATACGCCCTTTCGTTGACAGGTATATATATTGTTTATACGGTGCACAGATATAAACAGTGAGCTGGGGCAGAGTTTGGGTTATGGGAAGTGTATCATTAAAATTCATCCGTTATCTGTTACTTAAATGAAGTAAAAGGCCCGTTCATGTACTCTGTCACTCATGCTGGATTCCATCTGCTACATGAGCTAGAGCACGAGCACTGGGGAATTCGGTGATGATGTTTTCAAGTGGTCAGAGTGGCAGACACATGTGGCCATTTTTCCAGTCTTCAAAGGGATGCTGGAGGGCAGATATGGTTTCAACAGTGAGCTCCCCTACCTTCTGTCCTGGGTTCCCCGGAGGTCCGTCCTGCCCGGCGTCCCCCTGCAAAGGAAAACCACACACATGCAACACTTAGTGGAGGTCTCCCGTTGACACATTGCTGCCCCCATGGAGGGCTTGTCGTTTGTGCCGCCATCTTGCTTCTACAGCTGTTCTACGGCGCTTTCTGACACGACAGTCCCAACAGCTGTGGCGCTGGATATTTCCAAATCGAAGGGAAGCCAATGAAGGCACAAATAAAAAGAAAGGAAGCGGACAAAAAGTTTGAACCAAGCTTTTCAGAGAACCTAGACAGCACTCACTGCAAGAAATATAGCAAATGGAACTTGCCGCACGGTAATAGACTAATTAAACAGGATTCCTATTCAGGATCACACCTTCCTTACTTTCCAGCACACGGCCTGCCTATGAATCTTAATCTGGCTTTTATGTACGAGCAAGAAGCCAGCTACAGAATAGACCTGGCTGCAGCCATTATGGTGAGCACATTAGTCTAGACTCTAGACAATACGTGCACGCTTTCATGGATAAAGTTGTCAGCATTTCAATTATATAAAATACATGTTCCTCTTAAAAGAAGTTAATAATCCACACCCCCACCAACGCCTCCCAAATGTGTAATGAGCACGAGATAAGATGAACTGGCATCCGTGTACCCTTTAATTAGTTTGCATCGATCCATTTGTTCATGTGCAGTGCCATGAATCCAGAGTTGCATACGTCATTCACAGGGAAAAAGATAACGCTTCATACAAAGCGCTATTGTACGTATGAAGATGTATGTTTCCCTCAGAACTGACATTGCTCATTTGCTCCATTTTCCGTCTGCCTACGCAAAGCCTTTTTTTCACAAAAAGGTAATAGCAATTCACTGCCGTTGAATGGAAAAGTATCAATTGAAAAGTTTTTACAGCCAATCCAAACTCTTGTGCGAGCTAGGAAACTGCGCAAAATAAAAATCACATAATTCCTTATTTTGTGGGCACAATGGGCGCAAATTGAATTAGAGGCAACTAATTGAAAACACAAGCCATGAGGGCAGAAGACATCTGTAATAGGTGCAAAACAAATTAAGGGGTATTGTAGTAAAGGAAAGACGTTTTAATTTCACCATTATGCGCTTTCCTCTCTCTCTGTCTCTCTCTTGCATGTACATGGTGGAGCTGTAGATCTACAGTAGTAATACTAGGGTTTATGTGCAAGGCCATAGAAAATGGATTTCCCTTCAAGTAAGCTGCATTCTTATAACCCACTACTTATCTGTTTAATTTCCTTGGGGACTCTGGATTAATCATAGGAGTTTAATCCTTTTGCAGTGAATTAGAATTCTCCATCCAACTCTTACTATAATGCTGGGTACTTTCTATTGAAGTAATACAGCTGTTATAATCCCCACACACCTTCCTAAAAACCTTTAGGCGGAGGTCACAAAGATTGACCTGCAATTCTTCTAATAGATGCATTTACAGTCATTGGTCCATTGCTCCAATTGCATAGAGGCCTTTGATTTTTACTTTAATGATGAATTTGTAAAAGTGGGGCTGACCTACCGAAAGGCCAACCTGTAGCATCCGTGAGCAAGATGCCTAACCCCTACCTGCTCCTTCATACCTGTAATTGTACTCACTGTAAGTCGCTTTGGATAAAAGCTAAATTACATAATTGTACATTATATAAACAAAAAATGCATGAAAATAAATCGTGATCAAATCTTATTTAACATGCTATTTAACAAGTTTTTGTTGGTTTATTGCACTGCCCTTCTATTTAGTATCAGAGCGAGCTACAAACACTTCTTTTAAACAGTGACGGCTTAAGATTTAGCCTGGACTGTCAAGGCACACATCATGTTTTCCCCTTTACTTTATTGATTCAATGTTCAACACTATAATGGGATTTGATATTAATTCTGTTTTTCAGTGAGTCAACAACATGTGCCAAGTATTGATTTGTTGATGACCTAAAATTTGATTTCAGGTGTTACTGGTATGAGGCATTGACTCAGAGCACAAGCCATGGCACAGTCTTCTGTGTTTATAAAAATAACTAAATCGAATAGACTCTGACTCGATAAAGCAAAGTCAAATAACTGTCAAGTGATAAGTCAAGTCATATAACATGTTAAAACAACAATGAAAGAGCAGCCTATCCAATTAATAATCATTACTTGGGGTTGTTTGGGTCGGTATATGGAGAACATTGTTCAGCTTGGCAGTAGATATATTTACAGATAGCTTCTTGGGGGTGCTCTTACAAGTCAGCCCAAAGCTTAGCAGTGGATTGTATTTACCATTTGCTAGTGGTGACTGTACGGTACTGACCCCCTGTTGTGAAGTACACTATTGTCGGACGCATTTTTACACTCCAACGGTCATATCAATTACAAGCTAGTCATTAATCACCACCTCCTATTCCCTCCCTAAACCCACATGCATGCACGCACACACACACACAGCCGCTTGAGTTTGTCACTGTCAGATCAATAGTTAGAGACCAATTATGGCCCATTTGGATCCGATTAGTGCAATATGATTCTCCGCTTCCATAGATGTAAAAAAAAAATAATTCGCTCCAAAATATATTTACTCCCAGTTAAATGATGTCAATTAAAGGTGGGTTCTCATAAACGATGATAAATACAAAAATAATAATGTATTTTACCTCACTAAAAATGAAACCATTCTGGCAGCTTCAAAATGTAATATAACTTTATTGCGGAACAATTACATTAGATTTAACAGTATTAGTCCTCTTGGGAATTTAGCCTGTCACAGCAGCAGAGAATTAGCTAGTGTTAGAACTTCAGAAGCAAATGTTTTTCAGCAGCAGTTGTAGAACTGCCTTAACTCTGTGTGCTTTCTTGCATGAACTCCGTGCTTGAGGTCCATAACATTTCTGTTGGATTAAGGACTCAAAATGCTAAATTTCTACTGCTTCCAATTTTCTGTTGTAGACCGACTTGTGAGTATAGGGTCATTGACTTCATGCATGAAAACTTTCTTCATTTGAAAACAGATACCTTTCCATTTTCTTCCACACTTACTTTCTCTACACTTTCTCTCCTGTCTTATTTGTGTGACTTCACCTTTGTTTATAATTGTCTTCATGGTGACCTCCTGAACGCTGACGTCAGCCAAGCTAAAAGGCCTGCTGAAACTTAAATGTTAAGAAACATACAGTAGGCCTTATGCTGGTTATAAGATAAAGACTAGTAGCGATGTGTGTAAACTTACATGACAGAAGGTACCTGTTTAATAACTCAACTTTGTAAGATCTGAAACTGAAAGCCCTAATTAGAATTTTCCCATGTAAAGGTTTGACAATGCTAATGGTCCAAAACCATTTTGTGATTATTAAAACCTGCATTTACAACCTATTAATGTGTGCACCGTGTAAGCATTCCACAATTTTAGATTAATTGTTGTGGTAGTAAGTGAAATGAGCCAGTAAATGTGTTATTTTGTATCCACCTAATGAAAATGTTTCCAGATTGATGTATTGTTACCAAACACACTTAGGACAGGAGATAATTGTTGCCCTTCTTTTATTGTTGTAGAGGTACCGTAAAACATGGCGTGAACAAATGTGATATGAGAATATTTAGCCATGTTTACAAATGTAAAATAGTACTTGTAGTTAGCTAAGCTAAGTTAATGATATTGTGGCTTCAAGCAAAAATAATTACTATATATTTAGTGTTGAGAGATGTGAAAAAAAGCTCAAGGCTTCAGAGGCTACAAGAAATGAAGTGGACAGCTTTGCACTGTTTATTTGATTAATGAAAAGCTGGAAAGATAGCTCTGTCTGAATGTGTGAATTAGGACGTTTAAGGCCCTGGTGGAAAGCAGCATCAAACAACTACAACACTGAGAACAAACATTATTATGTGGACAGTTACAGAAATAGCCCAATTCCCAATCCCAGTGCTTGGTCCTACAGGTGCGGTGATTGAATGCTTGCGTAGCCGTTGTGCCTTTAAGGAATTCCAAAGTGATTTTCCAAAAACCACACTCTAACAGTAGCCTAGAAAAATGCCTTAATCCCAAGAACACATCATGGTAATTAGGCCATTGACCCCAAAAGCCATATGGTCCCAACTGGCATTCCACCACCTGTTCGCCCCAATGAACACCATTCACAACCATACATGTTCTCCCCCAATGGGGCTTCCTATTGAACATGAAGCTGTATTTAACTGTGTATATTCAGCTGGGCCGATCTACATTCATCTATACTTACCTGCACACAAAAAAGTGCAGTTATGCAATATGCAAAAAAGGATGCCTATTTTGGGGCAAGTTGATATATTGTGTTGCCGTTATGATGTGGATACTGTTTTTTTTCATTTTCATCCTCTAATAAAAAGCAGCTTTCTAGTCTTGAAACACCTATTTTTCTGAGCTGGCACCAATGTGTTATCGCCAAAATTCACACATCTCCTTGGGAATTGCAGTAAATTAGCCTTAAGAGGAAAATAAAAGAACTGTAAAAGCACGGGGTAAAATTTACCTACCTGTGACTACCTTCCTTACTATGCATTCCTGGCATTTAGACTGAAATACTATTTTAGTTTTGGCCACTAGACTGAGGCAGAGAGTGGAATTTATTGTTTAAACAGCAGAGAAGAATGGTAGAGAAATAAAATAGATAACACAACTGACTTAATTTTGACTGGCAACCTTAGGGCATTGATGTCGGTTTGAATGCGGAACCATACCTTTTGTTTTCGTAGACTTTTTACAAACCCTTATCATATAAAACCATTATTGTGATAATTAATAATTGATGAACATTGCTGATGTTGTGATCATTTCAGTTTGGAATCCAATCCAACACTTTTTCCGGACCGTATCTTTTTTCAAGTAATACGAGGCCTAATGACTGCTGTTTATACGTCAAGCGTGAGGGATTATGGTGCATACCTTGTCTCCTTTATCCCCCTTCTGTCCTGGCAATCCAACAGATACTGGAAGCGCAGCATCTCCCTATAATAACATGCCATTAATATATTAGACACAGACACTATGAAACATAAGTAGGCATTTTTTTGTGTTTCTTAATCTAGGATGACTACCTCAAGATTTATTTATGGAAGCATTAACCAAATCTATTATCCCATTGCATTACTAGATGCAGAATACCGGTAACATGGTAGACTCAAACATGCAGTTTTACGGATTTTTCAAATAACGTGTAAAGGTAGAGACACTATGGGCCCTATTTTAACGATCTGAAACGCAAGTATTAAATGCGAAACGCAAGTAGATTTGTGGGCGGATCTCGGCGGTGTTGCTACCAGCGGGATAAATGACTCTTGCTCCCGCCGCAACTCTAAAATGGGTTGGTCTGAAGTAGCTAGGTGTGGTTTGGGCGTAACGTGCAATCAGAGCGTCATCTCACATTCCATTTAAGAGCAGGCGTGCTTGTTCCATGGCGGATTGGTATTATGATAGCGGATTACAGCCGAGGAGACCGACGTTCTCGTCAGGGCCGTAAAAGATAGAAAAGTGACATTGTATGGGGATGGGAGAAACCCACCCAAATTAGCTTCCGTTAAACAGGCGTGGGAGGAAATTGCCACTATTGTT
>JAODLI010074648.1:21647-34321 GCA_027575585.1 Percopsis omiscomaycus | reverse complement strand
CCCCCCCCCCCCCCCCCCCCCCACAGGTCAGGTCCGCCTCTGTGCCAGTAGCGGAAGTAGTCACAGAGCCGGAACGATGTTTGTGTAAACGGGACATCGTTTGCATAGCAGAACAGGGGTGTGACGTTTTGATGAAGCTTGTCACCAGAGTCATGTATTCACAAGCACAGTATTATTTCGTCAATGGTTATAGCCTTATGTGTCTTAAAAAATCGCGGCTGTCCGCAGCCGCTTTAGAGTTCTATAGCGTCCCTATACGCTATAGAATAGATTATTTAACGTTACGACATATAAACCATACACAGGAATAGGCATATATAAAACGATCATGTTCATTCGTTATTCTGCGCGTCATTTCACCACAAGCCATGGACACATATAGGCTATGCCACAAGCTAGTTAGCATCAGTCTCTTATCAACGTGCGATGCTGAGGGAATTTATCAACATTTGTTCTAATCCGCCAGACTGCATAGTTCCTCTCCGCCAACGCTGTGTTACACGTAACATTCTTTTTGTCATGCCTCTATGTAAAAGGCCACACTGAACCTTTCGGATTGGTTCAGTTTAAACAAACAATCTCTGTATAAAAAGGGCTTCTACTAAGGTATTATGCATGTTTGCATAAAACCAAATGGAAATACCCTTTTAAACTATAGATGAAATGATGCTCACACACTACCGCTGTAACAGCCACAGTGTACATCTCAACACATCTCAACAAATTGAATTGCAGCCACTGAAAGAGTACGTGGGTTGTATACTCTAGGAACCTAATCTATGCATGGCCCGCCCATCTCTGTGGCCGAGAGAGTAATAGGGGCACAGAGGCACTGGGGAGGTGTTTAAATAGGGTCTGGTAACAATCAGCCCAACCCCACTGTGTATGTGTGTGTGTGTGTGTGTGTAAAGGCAGGTGGTGTTTAAAGGTCCTTAAACAGCCTTGCTCCATCCTTTTCCACTCACCACACTGTGACCCTTGGCCCAGGCTTGTTAGAGCTATCAGTAATGGGGCCACTTTCAGCCAGCACACACACGCACACGCACACGCACACGCACACACACACACACACACACACACACACACACACACACACACAGCCGGGGAATTATACTGAGAAAATACCCCAAGCTCAGTCAAGGCAGAGGTCATGGTCACCCTCATTCAAAGTCTTTCCCTATAGGAGTATCCTTTTTTTGGGGGCGGGGGGTGGCTTCATTTCTCATCACTCTTTCTCCTATCAGTTCAAATCCCTCCAGTCCCTCTTCTTTCAGATTCCCAAAATATGTCTTTCCCTGTTCTCTGTCTCTCTCTCTCTCTCTCTCTCTCTCTCTCCCTGTATCCCTCTCTGTCTCCCACCCTCTCCTTCCTTCTCAGTGTCAATGTTAGCTTAGCTGTCTGAATTGTGACTCTATGTGAACCTTATATGTTTATTTGACACTTGAGGCAGTCCGTTCACTCAACTTGTGACCTTTAAAGCCTAATCCGCTAGTTTAAGTGTTACGGGGCAAACGAAGAATTCCCATATGTGATTCAACTAAGATCTGTGACTATAAGTATCAAGAAAAACGTACCAAAATTATAAATAATACTGTAAGAGCCCCAAGAGTCAAACGTATAACATCAGTCGATGAGAGACTGTTTTTATGGATCTACGGTATGTTTGAGGAAAATCTGATGAAAATGAGAGGGAGCTTTGGTTCCCCCCTAATCCACTTTAATTAGACGTCTGTATTGAACCAAAGGCCCGGAAATGATTCCCACTGTTGCCATTTTAATGGAAAACGATATAAAAGGACATATTTAGCGCAGACTCGCATACCCATATTTTAGCACATTATATCACATGATATTATTATATTTATAAGATATGTATTGTAGCAAATAGCCTCAACAAGGGGTAGAATAGAATGGAGCAGGGAGGTCTCGTCGCTAGGATTGAGCTCCAGTAATCTAGTTAATTTAATGCAATGTTTGAACACTATGCTGAGTCACTGTGAATAACAAACCATCACTTTAGACATCCTGTAGGGGAAAATCTATATAATTCAAGATGGAATACAGGGCTCAGAAGAGAGTTGAGTGTCTGAGGCCATACTGCTATTCTTGGCAGTCGTGGAGGGAGTCAGTGTGAATGTGAAGGCAGGATCGGGCAGGATTTGTCAGAGAGGAACAAATTGTTAGTTTAGCCAATGCGGTGACAAATATTCTCTCAAAACTGATCTTGGAAATCTCTAGGAATTCTGCGATGCTGGAAGTGATACTTAAAATGAATGAAAGGAACAATATTGCATCACATAACTTTTAGAATGTGTCAAAATATGGTAGTGGTTGATTAGATAGAAGTTTGCAGTCAGAAGTCGCAGGCTTGCACACCCCTTTTTCTTATTCTCTCTCGCTCACCTATCTCATAGTCTGACCTCACATGGTACTGTATCAAGTGACATGAATGTTTACAATGTCTAATCAATTGTTAGGTCTAAGTAAATATATGGGACACTAATACCTTAAACAATTCCTTTGAACTGAACCAGGGGTGTAAAGTCAAAATCTTCAGAACTCTGTGTTAAGGAAACACTATATGAAACAACACAGAAAGTATTCAGAAGTTTAAAGTTGCCATTTAACAGCCACTGTATCATCTTTCTAGATAGCTATCTTTCCACATAAACAGTAATGGTTCCATATAATAATATTTGAGTAAAAACATTTTACTCACGGTATCCAATAGTTATTATTTTTGTATATACATAGATGTAAATATACAGTACATAGTAGTGTATATATTTATACAAGGTATACTCAAGGTCACCTGGTGGGACTAAATATTAACAATAATATATCTAAAGTAGATACTGCCATTATAAAGCAATTCAAGTTAAATAGATATCTACTAAATAATTGTTAATAAAACTACTAAAATCTACTAATGGGGGTGCACATCATACATTTGAAACCAATAAAGAACACACGGAAAGTAAGATTCAACAAACATGTGTGAGCGTCTTGACGATGCTTCATGAAAAAAAACAGTTGGCTCAGCTGCCTGCAGTCAGTGGGGTTATAGTTCAGTTTCTGTTCTTACTCATTTAAAAACCAGAACATATTTCCTTTCAATATTGAGAAACATGCAACTTCATGCTCCCTATTAGTTATATTCCTTCCAACCTTAACCCACTCTGTCTTTGATTTTGTTTTGTTAAAAACCTTAATATATAATTATACAGTATATATATATATATATATATATATATATATTCCAGTCTTTGTCCAATCATTTTATTTTCAATCGGGCACACCGACACACACACCCAAATGCAAATGCATACACACATAGACTGGGTAACCATTCTGTTGTTCACTACCCAGGCTATCTCTATCTCTATCAACACCGATAGTTTAACACTGCAAAACCGCAACACTGCATTCTGTTCACTTCGGTCTCCTGACAACAGTATCAGTGTAATGTGGTTGAATTCACTTACACCATCACTTACAATACACCGACAGTATTATTAGAGATGAACTGCCAGTTGGATGTACCGAGCCTTAAACAAAGAACCATTAACGGTTGGCTGTTTTTGCTCACCATGCCTGTGATTATTACTATTAAACAAAACTCAACCGAACAGAGGGGTGTCGAAGCTCATATTGCTGGTGACCGCACAGTTTTGAAACAGTATTTTACCCAAAAATTGAATTCCTCATAAAACAGAAACCCAAAGGAATTCCAAGTTCAGCCTGGGTTATAGGAGGAACTTTTTAATATTGCAATTTTTATTGTTCAGCACAAACATGGTATTTCAAGGCCACTAACTTTTCAATAAAAGCAACTTTAATTGTTACGCCCGTCAGGGTCTTCTGTCTGCGTGCTTACAAAGTGAACTCACATGTTGGCATTGACTGTCTACTCTAGATGCTGTTTTGCCGAATGTTTTCTGCGTTCTCGCCCATCAGATAATAATCATCAGCAATGATGCAAGTCCTACTTCATCCTGACAAACTCCTTTTCTTTTCTCTTTCCATATGGCCTGCACACATCCACCAGTTCCTGCTTTTTCTGGGTTGAAGGAATACCTAGTGTTTAAATCACAAATGGACATAACATGTAATTCCATGTGTTTGCAATATGCTCGTAGACAAGTGCCAGCAACCTGCAAACGAATGTCATTTTAATAGCCTCATGCATGGGAAATGTTTGAAAGCACTCCTTCCTCTTCTATGACTGTTTGGCATAAACCCCAACCTCCTTTTTTGTTTCTTAAAACTCCAGAAAACATACGTTTTGTGTCAAATTTCAGACCGTGGCACCATATGCTAGTACCAATGGGCTGAACACATAACAAGA
Organism: Percopsis omiscomaycus; assembly: GCA_027575585.1. Taxonomy (NCBI): domain Eukaryota; kingdom Metazoa; phylum Chordata; class Actinopteri; order Percopsiformes; family Percopsidae; genus Percopsis; species Percopsis omiscomaycus. Next base: position 29,973 of record JAODLI010074648.1, on the reverse strand, counting down.
CAATCTGGGTACCTCTTGTGTCTGTGTGCGCTTGTGTGCGTGCATGCGTGCACATGTGTGTGAGTCAGCTACGTATGGGTCCAGATGAGCTTGTTGTCCTGAGGGAAAACATGCGTCCTTCATTACCAGTGAGACACATTTTATTTCCTTAATTTGACTCTCAGGCTGTCAGGCGTTATTTATGTGTGCCCTTTGTGGTGTGTGTGTGTGTGTTTGTGATGTGAAGGAGACGAGCCGTCATTGGGGAGGCTGAGGAGTAGACAGGCAGCGTGGCTGGACCATTGTTTAGGGAAGCGAGTGCGTTGGGGAATGCTGCTCTAATGCTACTTCCTCTCGGCTACTTACACTGGAATTAAACACACTCGTTAGGCGCACACAAATGTTTGTGTGTGTTTGTGTATACGTTTGTGTGTGCGTGTGAGCTTGTAATAGAGCGTCTCTCCTCAGTGTGTGGAAGTCAAAGCCAGTATCTCAACAGGTGCGTTATGAAATTAAAATACAAAGAGAAGTTACATTTACTAGAGAGTTTTTATTTTATTACAAAAAATGTCAGCAAAGTGTGTTCTGTGGTCAGCAGAAAAATAGCTCTCCTTGTCTGGAGTGGAGCTCTTCTTAATCAAGACAGAATGCAGTATGTACAGTATGTGTGTGTGTGTGTGTGTGTGTGTGTGTGTGTGTGTGTGTGTGTGTGTGTGTGTGTGTGTGTGTGTGTGTGTGTTGACAGAGTCTTCAGGAGCTTGGGGGAAAGCAGTTAGTTATTGTATTTTTGCTCTTTTGCATTCTCCGAATGACCACTACTGTAATAATGATACAAATTTATATTGTGATTTATATTCAATTTATATTCAAATGTGCCATATATATTTATTTGTTGTTGTTTATTTGGTTTATATGGATCATATATGATATATGATCCATATAAACCAGTGGGCAGTTGTCCACCATTTTAATAAAACTTCTTTACCTGTAGGTGTTATAAGTCTTTCTGTTCAGTGTGTGTATTACAGGGAGTTGTTATAGCACCTTAATGCCACCACAGACACGATTGTTGCATCAAATTATCAATTTGAGAAGAGTTCGGGTTGCACATTGATGCCATCGCTTTTTATCTTGAATCACCGGGAGTCTCTAAAAACCCTAAATACTGATGTTTCTGGCAAATTGCAATGCTAAACCAGAGCTTGGGCCATTAGTCTAACTTTAGATTACAGGTCATTTGGATTATTAGGTCATTTAGCAGACGCTTACAGTTAATACAATAGTATTACTAGGAGCAGATAGGGGTTAGGAATCTTGCTCAAGGATGCTTTCAGGTAGAACACCTCTGGGGCTCAAACCCGTGGCCTTCAAACACCCAGACCACTAGACTATCCTGCCCCAAGATACCACTTAAATACCATTTCTTTATCTTTCAGAATTAATCTATATAAAGTTTTCCAGCTTCACATTTCTTTTAGTGTGAGTTCACCCAAAGAGTCAAGGCTCAGAGGCTTTTTAGCTGAATCTGCATAATTTGCATGCCCCCTAACAATTCTGCTTACATAAGCACTTGGCAGGTTTTGTTGTGCGTTGGCCACCTGTGAATCCTATTTAATTCCATTTTTATGTTGCTCTGACTGCATGCCTGGATGGACTGTGTTGGACCTTGTCATTGGCCATCCATCATCTACGGGTGTCCTGCTGCGCTGGAGATCCACAAGGCAAATCTTTCAGGCCTTGACACGAGAGAGGATGACAGAAACAGGGGAGCTGGAAAGGTAGACTGGAAAGAGGGGAAAGGCACAGGAAATATGTGAGAGAAATCATGGAAAGCGAAAAAACTGAAAGACCTAATAAAATGATCAATAGATCAGAAGAAATGGGTGAAGGGAAGATGAAGTTTAGAGAACAAACATTTGAAAGAAGAATGAAATGTGAGTGCATTTGTCCCTGTAACTGTAACTGAAAACCAACATGGAACCTTAAGCCTGACTTCACGGACCAACTCAAAACACAAGGCCTTTTTACACTTTCCAACTAAACCTAGAAATGTTTCCTCCAGAACATTTGCGATAACAGCTATGGTTTCACACTTGTCAAGCTTCTCAAAATAATATTTAACAGTTCTCTCAAGAAAGTGTATAAAAAAGCTTTAGTGAGGTATTTTTTGCGCCAATTTTGGGTGATCCACTTGTGATAGACTATCATAGCATTTACTACAGTACATTGACTATAGTGCAGATGTCAGTGGTTGATGTTATTGTTATTTTATACAACTTTATTGTTGTACTATATTGTATTGCAGCCACAAGAACGCAGAATATGTCAGAAACCCTAATCTGTGATCATCAGGTGTTAACCAGTAGCTACTCTCTAGGGTTACCATAAAATTACCTGTGTAAAAAATTAAGTAATCACAGTCACATTTTTCCATTTTCACATTACTTACTCCTTTAGTGTATTTAAATTCCATTTTTAAATTAACAAATAAGGACTGGAGTGTCTGAGCTCTTCAGCGCTAATCTATCAATGATCAATATAGCCTATTCACCTTTAATTTACTGTACCCCTTCGTTAGAGGTTTGAAAGCTGCAGGCCATTCTCAGTAACCTGCCATATGAGTTGGTTTCCTAAAACATTAATTCAAAATGTTCCATTCTTGTGAAAGTATCAAGTCTGACCTTGAAAATCACCCCCCTTCAAGGAAACTATGTTGTTGTCTTCACCAGATGTAACATCAGGTCCTGGAAATGTCTTACAGTTTGAGACTGTTAGGACTGTTTGGCTTTGCTTGGTATTAATACTGGGAGAATCCTTTGTAAAGTAATAGATAAAAAGACTAATGTGATACCTAGATAGAATAAACGTTAAAGTTTTGTTTTGTTTTCCTAGTGTTGCCTCACATTTGAAATGCAAGCATTCATTGTCGTGCAGCAGCATGGAGACTTCCTTGTTGGCTAGGATTCTCTGTTGCCATTGGCAAAGGAAAAGCAATCTTGCACAGGCAGGCCATTAATTTAACCAATTTTGCTGCTCAGGGGGTAGTGTTTTTGTATTCAATTTGACCATAATCAATGGCCATTTCTTATTACTATGTCATGGAGCATGGTGCTTAAGTATTAAAGATCATTGGGTATCTTGATGTACCCCAGGTTTAAAAAAGTTGTACCAATAGTGTCTTAGTCAATTTAAAGATGAGATTTAGAGAGGTAAGGCATACCAATTAATTTGATTGACCTACTTTATCAATCATTTGATCTGACAAATACATCTGCCTCTGTTATTTTACTATAAGATATGGAAACTGATACTTTTTGTCTGCAGAAAAAACAAACTCACAGACACATTGCTAGCAGATATGCCGGATTGTAAACTGGACTGGCAATAATGAGAGATAATCAGCAGGTTGTATTTTTTTTGGTCAGAGGGAGCTTTTGAACAATAGTCTCTTTTGGTGAGAGCCCACATTTCTTTCAGAGTCTTGCTATTTGTTTGTTTATAAATCTTAAGAATGTACTAGAAGCCTGGATGGACACATATGGCACACAGTTTTGTTTGGCAGCGAGGATATTAACCTAGTTTTCTAAGACCAACAACAGATAATGGTTTGGCTACATTCTAAGATCAACCACCTCTAAAAGGTTTATTGGCTCATTAGAGTAACACAGACTTAATTTAAGATGTGTGACCAAATTATTTTCTCTCACATTGCCAAAATGGGACTTACACTGATTTGTGTTTTTGTTAATGGCTGTGAATACGGAATAATATACTACAGATTTTTCTAATTTCAAAAGTGTAGTGGAAGACAATTAAATATATATATGGATGGTTGATAATTTAGTCTTTTTGCAGACACTTTCATCCAAACTGACTTACAGTGAGTACAATTACAATTATTAAAAGTATTAAGGAGCAGGAAGGGGTTAGACATCTTGCTCAAGAATAAGTACAGGTAGGTCAAGGAATAAAACCACAACCTTTCATCTGAACGTTGGCCACCCTAACCCCTAGCTTATCCTGCCCCCCCTACCTAGATGGTAGTGTAGTTTCAATCTGGTTAGACTCCAACCTCCTTTAACTCTCATGGAAGTGATTGTGAAGAAACCTAGGTCTGCAGGATATAGTGCTATGTTATTGTAGGAATTTTATGAGTCCATAAGTGTGTAATGAAATTTGCTACGGCCTCAGAAGTCAAGCACGGAACGAAAAAGTGGAATTGAATTTTCGGTGGTATGTTCCTGAGACCTGCATTCCCTCAGGGAGCAGACAGGGCTGTTTTCAGTGGCCCAGGCGGGAGCAGGCCAAGAGAAAACTCTCCCTGAGGTTTTGAGCCTCTGCCGTGAGTGGCAGGAGCTGACACTTCTAAACAGGAGCAGATGCTTGGCTGACTTAGACTAGGCTAGTTCTCTGGCTGGCAGAGCCGACAACCGGGGCTCTGCAACAGCTAACATGCCCCACTCGTGGAGCCTGGCTCGACACTATACATTCCCTCCTTAGTGAGATCCATTAGCTTTATAATCATCCACACTACTGGGTTAAAGAGAGCATTAGCTGGGAACCCATCCAAGGCATTTTAAACTGCTGTATGATGGCTCAAAAACTGCTGCATCAGCAAGTAGGGGATACTGTAGGTATAGGTGATGTTGTTTGAGTCAACTTTGAGTTTTGAAAAGGATATACATGTACTGTATATATGTTTCTATATGTTTTTTTAACTATTGCTTTAACAAGTTTCCGTTTTTTTCCAGTGAGTAGGCCTAAATGCAAGCCAGCAAGTCAATGTCAGCCTTTTATAGAATTTGATCTATGATGAAAGATGTTGGATTTTAATTGAGTTTGCAAGTTTATTTTGTCTCCATGACGGCTGTAGAGCTTAATTCAGTGTTTTGAGAGCTCTTCATTAGAAAACAAAATATAAACAAGCTAAAAATAATATTTCATGCCTTTCTGGATTACATTGTTAAAGTGTCACATAATTGGAAGAATTACTGTAATATTAACAGTAGTAGAAGTAGTAACATCTGGAAGCAAGTTTGAAGTTCCCCCTTTACATTTTTGTGTGACATATTAAGATGTGTAAATCTATCAGTCCATAACAAAAAGCACAAATAGCATGTTTTAGGTCAGCTTTAGGTGGATACAACCCTCCAGGTGTTTGAGAGATACATTATTTGAATGTGTAATTCAGACTGAGACGGTATACACTTCAGGAGCAAGTCCTGCAAATTAAGTGTGATGCTAAGATGGCTTGAGTCCTTGGGAGACATTTGTTGAGGTGAATGACTGGAAAAATCCCCCTCTTTTCTTCATAACATCTGGCAAAAATATTCATCACATCACTGGGACAATTCCCAGCGTTGTCATACAACGGGTTGCTGCAGAGACCCAAATTGGGCAGAGGTTTTGGGACTTAAAAACTGGCTGATGTAGGTGCCCCCTGTAGTGTCTGGCCTATCATCTGCCAGTGTTTTACAGAATGCTGTGTGCGCTTGCTTATTTCACATGGTATAGTCTTTCTTTTACCCCTGTGTTAACAAATTTCTCATATGACCAGTCTAAAGCATTGATAATTACTTTCTTGGCCTCTACTCTCTTGAGTGTGTATTTGATACGTTGTGCCAGATTACACTCACAATTATTAGAAATATTTATGTAGTATAATATCGGATAACCAAACATTTAAAAACATTCATCTGCAATTTTCATCATTTCAACCAGTGTGAATAATATGAAAGTATCATCCATTAAAATAAAATAGAATATCCTTGGTTTTTCCAAGAATTCCCATGAAACCAACCCTGGCTTGTTAAATCTGGACCCCTTCCATCAAAAACAGATGATTAGTGATAATAATTGATCTCACACTTTTTATACTTGGTTATCAGAAATTAATAAAACTTCCTCGTTTCAAAAGCTTCAAGCTTCAAAATATTGTTTGTTTTCTTTTAGCATTAGTAATAAAATCTGATCGTCTGTGTTTTCATAATTCTGCCAAATCCGACGAAATCCTGACACATGGATCACGTAATTTTGAGAAGATATACAGTACATTTCTAAAGCTTTCTATGCCTAAATATTTAACTGGCCTCTGCATTTGCCATTCGAATTAGAAAGATTAAACCTTATTGGCTAATAAGTCTGTAAATAATTAAAATTAATGTTACATACTGAAGATTATCTTAGAAAGAAAAGAAAAAAACTTTCCCAGCTTTCTAGAAAAAAAGAGCATAATCTAATGTTGTAAATCTATAATTACATGGACATGGAAGTCTGTTGTTCGAAAAGCATTTAGCCTGGCTGTGCTTATTCAGTTGTGGACAGAGTAAGTAATGTGTGTGGATATAGTTTTAGAGTGGGAGATGATTGCTGTGATTATGGTGATTATTCCAGCAGTAAGAGGGGTCTGGGATTGGTGTGTTTGCTTTGGTGTCCTGCTTAGGATCTGGTCTTCATAACCCTCATCCATCACATCGTCTGGGATCAAAGATCCAGGAACCAAGGCATATGTTGCAAATGCCCTAAAATGTATGTAATGTTTGGTTCCTGATATTTACCCAGGGTGTATTTCTTAGGTGTGAAGTTTCTCCCAACCACTCATCTGTGGATTAGTGCTCATGCGTTATCTGGGAGATCCATCACCAATTTGTGCTGTTCTCTTTGCTGCTAAAGCAGGTGTTTTATGTTTAGAGCTTGGGGCATTGTTTTATGTCCAAGCTCTTTGATGGTGGAGCAACAGTGGCCCCTGGGCTTTTCAACCTCTTGTCTTTTCCGAGGAGTCTTGTTTCTCTGCAATTATAGAGGAGTCAGTGCTCAATTACACCGTCAACAGAGGTGTGGGAGAAGATGGCTAACTGGATAAGTGGGGGAGGCTTTAACAAGCGGCCTCTTTGGAGGTGACAGCGTAACTAATTTCTGTCAGTAAAAATGTCAGGTGCGGTTTTCACGTTACCTTCTAAGGTTCTGTGCAGAAGAAGCTACATTTCAGCCATATCCTTCTGTTTTCTTATGTATTATGTACGATACAAATGAAAACACCACAGCTGGGAATTTACTGTCTACTTCACTTTTTATTGTTATTTTATTGTTTAAAAATATCAACCTTGAGAGGAAGGCAATTTGCTCTCTGTCCCCATAAAACCATTTAATTGCTGTCCATTAAAATGTTAAAATAATCCATGTTTTATGTTTTTAACAAACAAGACCAACAAAAATTGTGGAGCCATATGGAGGGTCACATGATAGAAATCTTTTTTGTATGTGGAAATCTGTGACCACGGATTGGTAAAAACCGCGCCCACAGATAAATTAAATGAATGCACAGATTAGTAAAACCGTGCCCACTGATTAGTAAACCGTGTGTGGGGCATTCAAACACATAACTTCCAGGTCAACATTTTTTTCCTACCATGTGACCCTAGGCGGGCTGTGTAAAAAGACAAGCCCAACATTCTGTAAGAAGGATTGTTGTTCCACTTACAATTTACAGCTACCAATGTACAGTATAGTGCAGTGTGCCATTGTGCTGCTGCGTAATAGCACGCTGCACTATATACATTGGTAACTCCAGAGTGCAAACAAAGAACAGAGAAAATGAATGCTTCCACTCACCTCATTGCTTTACAAGCCAAACACAGTGAGGTCATTGAGATTTAAAAGCCTTTAGTGTTCCATTATGGAGTGACGGACAGAGCCCAATGCCAAACAGAACCAGACAAATGCAGATGTTAAAACCGCTCAGACCACATACACATTCCCTTCACACACTCCGCCCCCATTAAGTCTTCTTGTTATTTAGCCCAAAGCTGATGAAATGTGCTGCGCGGTTTTTGCTGTACTCCCTTTCATTCACAATAATCACTTGTGTTCTTTGTGCACGCGTGTTCATCAAGATGGATTTGTGAACCCTGTGTGTAGTGAACCTCCAGAGGAGTGTTTTCTGTCATGTTAACACACCGCTGAGCTCACCACTGCCTCTTACCTAACACTCCGCACACAGGAGGGGGCCACACACAAGCCTAGTCACAGCAAATTCACAGATTGTGACGATCACTCTCTCTCACTTAAGGTCACTCACTGACATGCACACAAGCACACACACACGTATGCACGCAAACTAAACACACATACAGACACACACACACACACACAGACACGCTGGTCCCTCTCAACCAACTGAATTGAAAACAGGTGCCCACCACATATCTTGAATTCTTCCAAAATACAAAAGTGGTTTGACCTGAATGGTTTAGTTGGAGTGTAGCCCCCCGTATGAAAGAGGAGTCCATGTGGAGATGTGTGTGTGTGTGTAAACATGGGGGGGGGGGGGGGGGGGTTATGTGACAAA
>JAODLI010074648.1:0-21637 GCA_027575585.1 Percopsis omiscomaycus | reverse complement strand
CCCCCCCCCCCCCCAGCCGGGCACCAAGCGAGCGGGCCCAGTGTAGACGGGGGACTCTATTGGAACCACATTTCCCCCGCTGTACAACCCTAACACGCAGTGTCAAGTTAACATGGGGATGACTGCTAGACCACGCCAACATAGCTCACCGCCGCAACCAATAGGCTAGGCCGCAGCGCTGCGCTGGTCCGGCTTTGACCGATATGGATGAGGGATCAAAAACGCATTGTACCGATACCTTGTTGTGGTACCGCCTTAAACTTTTGACTACCTTCGCCTATCTCCTGTAAAAACACAGCCTGTAATTGCAACATCTGTGACAGGGGTGGTCTTGTTTCCATGGCGTTGTCTCTTTGTGTTTGCGTAGCGGTTTTGGCTAGTTTTAGCTGGCCCCGCGCGAAGCAGAAAGTGGAGAGGCACTAGCGGCTGCTAGAGACAGAGATGAACCGCTGGTGTTGATCTGATGAAGGGGCGTGGAGAGGGAAATCAAGTGTTGAGGCAGCCATGATGAATGTACTGTTTAGTTTTCGCAGGCACTCCACTTTTACTTTCAAATCTGTCATAATCGATCACTGTGTGTGTGTGTGTGTGCATGTGTGTATTTGTCTGGGTGTGCAGAGGTTGTATTATATTTCCTTCCACATGGATAAGGACCTCTTTCATCAGACCTGCCTGTTGAATTCAGCTGATAATATAATGTATGAATGATGAATCTGAGAGTAGTATTTGTGTGTGTGTGTGTATGCGCGTGTGCTGTGTGTTGCTCATCTTGACGTGAAGTGAGTTGGTCACAGCTGATGGAGGAAATTACAAGCATCCCTGCTCCTCCATATGGGAACACTGCCACAAACATGATGTCATTTCATACACATTTCTTTAACTGTCAAAATCTATGGGTATAATATGAAATTATAGCCATATACTCAACATGTATGTTAAGTCCATATTTAAGTCCATATATATGTTTGCAATCCCAACGAAAGGGATTGTGTTGATGCAAACATATGTTTAAGCAAGTTTAAATGCAACATACAACCTTTTTAAATTCTTTAAGAAATTCTTTAAATGTAGAAAACATGTTTTGTATTCATAAATGGAAGGAAAGTTCAGAATTAATTTCTCTAAAGAGTCCTCTTCTCTGTCTGTGGATGTCTCTTGCGGATTGGGTTTTGATTTGCCTTTTAAGGCAAGCCAGAACTCAGAAAAAAGTCCCTTTGTGTGTGCGTGCGTGCGTGTGTGTGTGTGTGTGTGGGTGTGTGTGTGTGTGTGTGTGTGTGTGTGTGTGTGTGTGTGTGTGCGTGCGGGTGTATGTGTGTTCCAGTCTGACTTTGATGGGACCAAACATTCAAATTGACATTTGCTGTGGCAGTAAGCTGTTTCTGGCGGCAAATCAGTGTGTCTCTGGATCGAATAAAACCAGAGAGAGAAAACAAAGTCCCGCTGTGCTCCTTGTTTTTTGTCCAAGGCGTAAATGACAGTAAATGTTTGAATATCTGAAACATATCTGAAACATATCTGAAACATATCTGAAACATATCTGTAACATATCTGTACTCGGCGTTTAAAGAGCGGGATGACTCGTGTAAACCAACCAGTTGAATTAGGGAGCCAGAGAGAGAGAGAATGTGAGACAGACCAGTGGAATGCTTTGTTTTCACTGCATACCTGTTGTAATTGGTACCATTAGGTTGTTATGGGGTTAACCTCTGCTAACAGGTTCTTCTATAACGCCAGCGAAGGCTAGGTTAATACATGTTGAATCACAGCTGCTTCCCCATAGAAAACTGCGCTGATGAAAAACACCCTTCGTAATTTGTAAATTTATGAGATTGTTTTGCAGTGAAATTACAGGTAGAATTTTGGTTTCATGGAAAATGAATGAAACCAAATGAATGTTGCTATCAACGCGGTATCATTATTGTCCCGGTTATTGAGACAATAATGATGGCTAAGTAGCAGTAAGTATGTATTGGCCAACAGTGGGCTGTACTCCAGCCAGAAGGGACCTAGGTAGCTCGAGTAACAAGAGAAAATGACTCACAATAGGTTTTGGCCACCAATGGGTCCAGAAAACGACCTTAACACATCCGAAATACAGGTCCTTCCCTCACAAATGGGACACATATTAAACTTCCCCAAGGCCAGTAGTCTTTCTCCCAACTGTATTTTGGAAATGACTTGGTTATATTGTTGTTTATCGGAAACAGCAGTGGTAGTGTGCAATTGTGAGTAACTGTAGCCACAGGGGGCATGGTTCAGTTCATAACTCATACCTGCAGACAGCACACTGAATATGAGCATGCGTGCTTCGTTGTACCGCGGGCTTCAGATTCCAATTCAAATGCAATCATGGTGATTGAAGGCAAAACACTGATTGTGCTCAATGACATGCACACACTACTCGTGGAAATACCCGGCCAAAAAACTGGAGGTTTTAAAATACTTAAAAACTGAGCAACCATGTTTGATATATAAACCGCACCACTACCCCCTGAATTGATTATATGCAAATTTTAAACAGTATTCAGCACCGCTGAGATAAATATTCCACGCTGCGCTGATTAGAAGCATTAGGCATGAATGGTGTTCGTGTGGGTGGTACATAATCTAGCACGCGGTGTTTCCGTGGGTGCGTACTAGCACAATATACATAGAGCTATTTGAATCTCCACGTTTTGAGCAAATGCAGAGCTGTAGAAATGAGGCATAGCGCTGACTGATGCTGCAGGCCTCTCTGCTTCACAGTGCTGGCTTTCCTATCAGATAGACAGCCTGACAATATCCAGACCCCTCTCTTTCCGTTACACACAAACACACAAAGGCACACCAGCACAGAAACACACACAAACAAACACACACACACACATACACAAAAGCAGCTTTCTGGGGTTTTCTGCTAATTTTTTGCCTTGTCTGTGTGCGAGATAAAACAGAGAAGAAAGATTGTTATTCAGTGGGTACTGTGACGTCTGACCTATCGAATACTGTTTCTTCGCCTGACCCAGCCTGTATTATTAAATTGCAGTGGAGATTTATACTATAAGAGATTTGTGACTTATTGTTACACCCTTTGCAACATAAAAAAAATTAAAAATCGACATTAGTTGGGAAATAAAAACCTTGAGCAAACTGGCAGATGACACTGACTCAAAGAGATGATGAGTTATTGGCAACGTGGATAATCATTTCTGGCATAATAATTCTAAAAGCAGACATGTGATGATAAACGTGTCCCCTATAGGCAGAGCAATTGTCCAACAACAATACGTTTCCACTTCCAGGGACTTTGGCCGTTACACATACACCATCCATCTCAATGTCTCAATGAATGCTCCAATGCATTTCTCTTCCACTTTAAACTGATGTGCCATTTGGCCACAGTAGTGCACACTTACACAGGCATTAAAACACACACACACACACACACACTCACACACACACACACACACACACACACGCACACACGCACAAACCGGGTCTTAGTAATGCCATTACCTGCAGTCGACAGAGATCGTAGGGGTATAGCTTCAGGGGCTTGCGAGTGTCTGCATAGCAACTCTTTCATGTTTGGCCTTTGCAATCTTTAGATTTCCACCATGTTTTCTTCTGTGGGGAAGAGAGGATGTGATAAGCCTGTCTGGCCTGGAAACAGAGCTCTGCTATGCTGGATGTTAAACTTCCTCCTTTGGCCTAGGTCGCATCAGTTCCACAAGAGCATTTACAGTTTTGTTTTCTTAGACGAGTCGATATTTCAGATGCCCAAGTTTATTTTAGATGTTGATGTTAGACATGAGAGCTGAAAAGTAATATTCTCAACAGGAGGGCGCCCTAACCATGTGTGCAGAGGAGCATGGCGAGGAGAAATCTGCTGGTAATATTGTGAGACCTGTAATATTCTGCTGAGCTCTCAGGTGAGGAAGGCTCTGGAATCACTCATGCTGACAGAAACATCTGGGCCCTCGACTCTGCTCCGCCAAATTCTGCTCCCGTCCTCACTTAGCTGCAGAGGGAAGGAGTTATGATAGTAGTGGTTATGATAATAACTCTATTAATTATAGATGGAGAACAGGCAGGTTATTTGGTAGGATTAGACCGACCAGAGTTAAAGGTGGAGTCTCTTTTTTTTTTCATCTACAGGCGAATACTGGTCCAATTATAGTATGTCCTTTGTTTGTTGGAAACAGAATTAAGGCCAGGTGCAACAGGCATTTTTATTTAAGCATCTGAGCCTGTTTGTTTATTTTGTTGATTAAACATACCCTTGTTGTGTAGAATATAGCAAACTACATACTACAATACTATAAACTACTATAAACTACTATATAGCAAAAGTAGTTTTGTATCTTAACACAAACACACATACACACACAGACACACACACAGAGCTACATGACCACACCACCTTGACAGCTTTATGTGCTCAGAGGAATAGCCCCTTTACACCTTCATACCCTCTCCGTACCCCCTGGTGGCCGATGCTATCAGCTAGCAAGCTCAGCTGGTGCCAGACGTTATTGAGGACACATTTATGCAGGAATCAGACCCGCCCGCAGTCTTCATCTGTTTCCTGTTGGCCCTACAGGAAGTGAGGACCATAGGTCAGGGTAATATTTACATTTATGACGTGGCTCCAACCTCATCGCATTTCAAAACAAGTGCCCATCGTATCAAGAAGTCCGGAATACCAGGCCCACATTAAAATATAAACACTGGCATGCATGGACACTCACATATGCTATCAAGATATTTTCATTCTCGCAATACATAGTCTTGTGTATATATGTTAAACACTGGCTCACTTATGCCTGCACCACACACACACACACACACACATACAAACAAATAGTATGCCAACACACAGACTGAACATATACATAATGTCGTATCCAAACACACCTTCGAGTTTGTGTGTGAAGATCAATGGCCAAACATTGCCTCTTCTTACCAGAGCAGCCTGAGTCTTGTGTTTATGAGACGCCACTCTCATAAAAGAGCACAAATCAGTCCTCCTTGCTTTGAAGAGTGCACCTCCACAGGAGTCCATGATGGGAACATCAGTCTGTCTGGATTCTCAGTGGAGGGTGCTGAACACCGAGCTATGAACACACACACACACACACACACACACACACACACACACACACACACACACACACACACACACACACACACACACACACGTGCATGGTCAGATGTTTTTAAATCTTAGTTTCTTGCTACTGTAGTAATAGTGTTGATTTCATACTTTAAATTACTTCTAAGCATTGTTTTTTTAATCAATTATCACATAACTGCAGTGTTTTAAACCAAAAAAGCCTTGATGTTCAGTGAAAATATATAATTTTTAATATATTTTAAACCACTCACGTAAGATAGAGATTCAAATCATATCGTACAGAATGTAGAACTATTTTAGTGTACGTATCAGTAACAGAGATTATGTATACCGATGGGGTTATCATTGGGAGAGCTGCATCTACATGTTCACCAGTAGGTGTCAGTATAGAGTTCACAAGCAGCTGTTCTCAGAGGGAAACTGCATATTGGACCTTTAATAACTTTGGTAGGCTTTTGTCTACAGTATAGTGCACATGTTTGGGTCTGTAGACTATTATTGTTTTTGTGCTTTGGGTGGAGTGTCATTTCCAGTAACTGCTTATTGGGTGGTACGTTTTTGGCAAACCCAAAGAAACATACTGTACTTTGGTTCAATGTATTAGTATGGCTATTATGTTATATATAATGGTTATATTATTATATATTACTATAATATAATAATTTGTGTGTTTTATGACATACACATACACAAAAGTACTCACACACACAAACACAATAGTGATTTAGTTTACAACTGGAGTGTCAAATGCTGCTGTGGTCCAAACACTTCTTTGTGTAATCCTTTAGCTATTTAGGCTCCTTTGGGCCAAAACACAGCTAGCAGCTGGATATAGATGTATTGGATCATGTCATGTAAAACAGGACACCTTTTTCTTTGCTGTCCTCTTTATGGTTTCTGGCTAACCTTATAGACAACAAAGACATTAGCAATAATCAAATTTCAAGCAGTAGCCTACTTGTTGATGTACAGACCAGACTATAAGAAATGCATGGCAAAAATAGCATATTGTCAATATTTTAGAGACCCCCTAATATTTCACAAATCATGTTTTCAATTTTATTAAGAGGAGCCAAGCTCCCCCTGGCTCCCCTCTATTTCGCACCCTGTGTGCAGCCAAATATCTAATCCCAAACTAAGAAAGAGAGATTTTGAAATGGATATAAGAAATGGCAGACCTATGGACACATTGCAGGACTCATGGACTGCCAGATGGGTACAAAGAATCAAAGTTACAACTGCTTTGTGGGTTTCTCCCAGCCAGGTCTTTAGACAAACTTTACAACTTTGCCGAGTGTGCTGGTCTGCACCTGATCCTGGGGCTCAACGCACTGCACAGGAACCCAGACAACTCCTGGAACTCCTCGTCCACTCTCAGCCTGCTGAAATACAGCGCTGGCAAGAAATACAACATCTCATGGGAGCTGGGCAACGGTCAGTACCACACTACTATACTGTGCTATACTATGAAATGCTGTAGCCTACGATACTACATCATTTGATGCTAGAATAAGAAGGCAAGCTGATGCTGTGTACTTATGCTTTATATGTTTTCCTTTCATTTACAATGTTCCAAATTTCCCAACCTACATATTTCCCACGATTGGTCCGGATAACCTGTTTGGTGCATACTATCCAGTGGTGGGCACAGTTAATCAAAAAGTTAACTTCATTAAACGTTAATCTGTCAAATTGTTAACAGTGTAGTGGAAGTTAACGATAAGCGTGTTCATTTTTTTTGGTTAACGGACTTGAGTTGACGTAAATGTCACGATTTTTACAGTTAACGTAAAAGTTTAATTAAATGTTAGGAGGAAGGAAATGTTAAATTCTTTAATTGATTGATTGATTTGGTGACCAGCATTGCATAGAACTGTGTTCGCGCAAGTTTCACTTGGAATCAGTCCGCAGTTTTTTATTGGCAGACCAGCGTTCAGTTGGTGTAGGCCTTATCACACCTGTCAAAAAGGAAAATGTTTGTATGCACAAGGTTTAATCTTACATTTTCTTTATTATTGTTATATTGTATTGTTCAGATAT
Source organism: Percopsis omiscomaycus (assembly GCA_027575585.1). Taxonomy (NCBI): domain Eukaryota; kingdom Metazoa; phylum Chordata; class Actinopteri; order Percopsiformes; family Percopsidae; genus Percopsis; species Percopsis omiscomaycus. Next base: position 14,481 of record JAODLI010074648.1, on the reverse strand, counting down.
AGTAACAAAAAAAAACGAGAACAATGTTGTGCATTAAACAGTCTGACAACTCAGGGACCTGCAGTGTTTTTCTCTTTTTAGGGAAACTATCTATCACTCTATCTTGTTTTAAGCGAGCCTCCTGGTGCGCTTGGTCCATCTGTCAGCACTGCTGCGAATTTCTCAATTATCCCTTTACTACTGGCTGCAGGTTTCTGTATAGGTGGGCATGATGTGACGACCACAACAGTACTTCCTTCCCCCTCTCCTCCTCCTCTCCTCTGCTGTGTGTGAAAATGTGCTCCGTGTTGTGCATCCTTCCCCCCCCCAGAGCCCACTGCTTACCGTAGCATGGTGGGGCGCGCGGTCAACACTACCCAGTTGGCCCAGGACTATACAGTGCTACGCAGCCTGCTGCAGTCTGTGCGCTACTACCAGCGGGCCCACCTCTACGGTCCCAGCGCCGGGCGCCCGCGCAAGAACGCCGTCACGCTCCTGGACGGGTGAGTCGGCATTCGTTACGGAGGACTTAAAATGTGATGTGGACACGATAAGGGCTGGCTGGGGTAGAGGAGGGAAGGTTTCCACTCCATGTTAGGCTGTCCTGTTGGAGAATGGAGGCTGATGGAAAATATCCACACAGCAATCCAGGACCTTCCTCCGTGTTTTAAAGATGGGAAGGGTGCGTGCACACGCGGGCACCTGTGGGTAACGCATACATACGCACACACGCGCGCACGCACTCACACGCACACACACGGTGCAGCGGTGTTGAGTGTTTATGAAGTCCCACTGTGTATAGGCTCCAGGGTCTTAGCACCAGTTTTACTGTGTCAGCCTAAATAAAGTGTCACCCGATTGATAGCGTGGCGCCACGATTTCCCACCTGCTCACTTTACCACTCTGCCTTACAGAAGCTTCACTGTGTTTTCCTCCAGAGTCCACTGACTCACTGTATGGTCCGTGCAATTACTTTGTCTTCATGTCTTAGTTTAGGACTATGATTTCCGAATACTTTATATTTGTACATACTTAGGTATATACGAATACAAATATTGTTTTCATGCTAAATTTGTGTGAAGCATACTATTATTATGTAATAGATACTATTACTGTAGTATGTATTAGGGAGGATTGAGCCCCAGCATTTCTCCAATGGGAAAATATGTAACAATTCATCATATTATTTCAATAAAAAAACATGGATGGATTGCATACATGCATCCATCCATGCATACATTCATTATATTGGATTCTCTCATCTGATTTTCTCACTTTTTACAGTATATGCCATCTTTTCTTAGCCTTGCTCTCAGGAGTTATAAGATGAGTAGAGCTATTAATAGACACATTTGATTGTGAAGTAATTGTTTGGGCTGCAGACAGCTGGCTTCTTTACTCCCTGCCTTTTCTTTGCCAGAGTAATCTTTCATACTCATCTCTGCACAGGGAAAACATATTTAGCAGAGGGGCTTTCATGGAGCCTTTGTCTTGTTAGCAGTTCGTTCCAGCGTCTTTTGAGGTTTAAAATTGGGTCTCATTTGGGTATTTTTACAGGGATATATGGGTTGATTGTACTCTGGGTGACCTAGATGTGTTTGGTTCCAGTATATAATGAAGCCAGGGAGGGGATTTCATTATATTCACATTTTCTCAGTCTTCAGTAGCAGGAGAAGCACACTAAGATCTTTAAGTGAACAATGAATCCTTGGACTGTCACAAAAATACCAATAAGGATCTCTGCCCTGTGTGGCCACAAAGAAGCTATAATTAACATTATGTTCCTCTCATGGGAGGCCTGCAAATGTAATGACAATTAAGGATGGCAGACAAGGAATGTACACCTCTGATTTTAAACGTGTGTTGTTAAATATAAAAGGAATGGCATTCCTTGCAACCAGAAAAGAGACCATAAAGTCAAACTCTTGCATGATAAAATTACACACACATTGAAAAACATACACACACATTGAGACACAGACAGACACACAGACACACACAGTCTGTGTGCAACAACCACAAACAAACAAAGACTCGTTCGAACACAATTTCCTGCAGCCTGATGTCTTGGTGTATCTTCTGAGCATTCCCAACTTTTATTTTTTTCAAACCCACATATTTTGACAGGGAGTTGCATTACACAATGGGACAGAATAATTTCATATGGGTTTCTCTATTCGTCACAGTTAATCTAGTCAAAATGACTAACTATGCACTTTGTATTTCCATTAAGCAAAGCAATGAAACCATTACGAGTTATAATGCATTAGGCATTGCTATTTGTCATGTATGTGTACAGTACAGTACATGTGGTGTGCACTCTTACAGTAAATGAGAATCATTAGTAGGCCTAGATTCAGGGCTGGAATAAAATAGTATAGATACCTGGCTAAAAAAAGACTCAAGTAAAAGTGAAAGTATCTATTTATAATAGTACTAGTAAAAGTATGTTGCACTGATAAATGTACTTAACAATTACAAGTACAAGTATGTCTAAGTAAGTAACTAACCTAACCAAAATATAAATACAAATAAATTAGATTTCTTTTGCTCAGGAATCCATTAACCTTTTTTCCTAAACGATAAAAAAAAAACATCCTCAACAAATTTTTGTATTCATGGAAATGGAACAGAAAGAAATACTACTAAAATACATTGTGACAAAGTATTTAAGCTATTACTCCACACTGCTGCCTATATCTCATGCTGCAGACTGATAGATTAGGTGGAGGCTGGAGGAAAGGTATAGGAGTACCCGTGGGTCATGGGTGTCACATTTAACCATGAGGCGTATCCTCGTGTGTTTGACACTGTTACGGCGGTTGGCTCTTGTGTTTGACAGCCGCACTGCTCAAAAAAGAGGTTAAGTGGACAGGGGACTGTTTAGTGGTCCAGATATCACAGGAAGACAGACTAAACATGCTGTTTAGAGACAGATGTGGGCATGTCTAACAGCCCCCAAATATGGAGTGTTTTGGGTCAGGTAGTGTAGTTGGACTAGAAACAAACACACGCACACGCACACCCCCACACACATACATGGATACAGAGGATGGTTCAGTTGTATCCAAGATGAGTCCATTTACTCCTTACTCTAAATATTTGTCAGTACAGTTATAGTTTGCACACACACAGACACACACACAGTACAACATAGTTCAACTGAAGCATACCATTAATGTTCTTATTTCATTGGCAGGTTCATGAAGAATGCTGGTTCGGTTGTAGACGCTGTAACGTGGCAACAGTAGGTATTTTACCTTTTTATATCATATTTTACTTTTGCTCCACCGGAGTGTCTTTGACTTTTGCCTGTATCACCCTCACCCTATACTGTATACTGTATATAACACTACATCAGTGGTGGACCGTGACACTTAACACTGGGCCTTCAGTGTTACCACAAGTAACACAGTTGCCGTATACGCTCAGAACCGATGTGCAATGCACAAATGAACGGTACATATCAGTGGCGGCTGGTGACTCAAAAAACTGGGGAGGACAGGCAGAAAACCGACGTTATGTTATTTTACACTAGTTGCTACTTATCTCTACTTATGTTATGTTACGTTGTTCTTTTGTTCAAATTTCAATAATCGAACTTGCAACCTAATGCAATCTTACTATATAACTAATGTAAGGTAATGAAATTTTATCCCCATCTTCCATAAGGAGCATAATATAATATATCATGTTACAACACTAAGTATGAATATAAAAAGGGGCCAGGTGAACGAGAGGGAAATATCACTGTGGGCTCTGGATGGGAATTAACCTGTCATATAATGTCTTAGCATGCTATCATGCTATGCTGTAACTGTAACTATCAAATTTCTATTCCCAAACAGCAAAACAAGTACCATTTGAATGCACTTCCCTTAATTTTAAGTATGTTGTGTACCGGTATCACCGCGGTTGTAGTTGTGGTCCACTTTAGTTCCTCTAGCAACAACTTTATTGCTATTATCTATTTTAGCATCCACTAGCCAAGACATGATTCTTGCATGATATCATTGATATCCCTCTCCCTCCAAATTCTGATTGAATATTCACCAGGGCAGTCAGCTCCGCTGATTGGTTAAATCCATCTAGACTGAGGGAGGTTCGTCCTCACTTACTGCATTTCACACTGGTTAAAGCCAAGCGGCAACCTCCGGCGCTGAAAAATGAATCCAACGTGCAAGTGCCAAAATCTGCAGTTCCTCTAATAGCCACTTGAGGCTGGCTCCAAAAGCGAGTCAATCCCCATAGACCCCCATGTTAAAATGTCCAACTTTACAGCACAAATAATCATGTTTACAGCCTGGTAGAAAAAACGGTTTTGGTCTCTAGAGCTAGTTTCCTCTGTTCATGACAACTGTACTGGGGGTGAATTTTTTTATAACTCATCAGTTGAAATTATATTAAGCCATCAATTTATCCATTCATTATACATAGCCGGGAGTTTGGCGGGAGTCAGACAAGCCAAAATGGCGACGGCCAGTGCCAGCACACTTGGAGTTTCAAAATCTATGGGTGACATCACGGAGGGTTTGTCCACATATTTATACAGTCTATGGTAACAGCGTCTAACACTATAAAAGTATATATATAAAAGAAAAATGCAGGGGGAATGGGGGGAGAGAGAGAGATAGAGAAATACACCTGCTATTGGTATTACTCACAGCAGCGCAATAAATCTGTTTTTGCACAATGATGGATACACACACATGCAGGTTCACACACAGAAACAGTAACTCATCACAAACGTGTGATAAAAACACACCAAAACAAAGTCACCGGGTAAGTGAGAAGTCATTAAGGGCGAGGTCAGGTCCAAGGAGACACAGGAGGAATGAACAGGCATCAGTGTGGTTTAGAAAAAAACACCACCCACACTGTCAAGTCGAGTCAAACCATATGCGCAGGCTCATTTTTCTGACAATTAGCCCGTTTTACACTAGTGCATTGACTTCCAGTCTAACCAGACTGCGTGACAGAAAACCCTGACCTTTACAAAGAAGCCATGCCCATAAAAAAGGGGTGCACTCATTAACACGTCTGCAACATGCGTTTCACTACACTATACCTGATTTACAAAAGTCGGTTTGCATTCAACTGAGTGAGGTAGAAAGGTAGTCCTCATTAGAACAGGGTTAGCGTTACCAGTCTGGCCCAGGGGATCAACCTACTATTCTGCCTTGAACACCACTGTGAGCCATTTTGCATTTTCCCCAAAAGGAAGCATTCTTCATTCACTGCCATGTTAAACTTCGCCAATAGGTTGTTGCCAGTGTTTTTTCTTCTACTACTAAGATATAATTTAAGATATAAGATTCAGAGAAAGTACATTGTTGTTTTAAAACATGTTTGTTTTAAAACATGCTAGCCTATAACCAGCCAATAACTGACGCCGCTAGCCGGCAGTGTGCGGCAGCACCGTATACATAAAAGCCACCCAACGCTGCAAGTGTAAATCATAGAACTGGAACTCTCCATGCGGAAATCCTACTTTTATTCTCGTGGTAGAGATATATTATGTAAACTGCGTCGGGAGCTCATTGTTGTCTTCAACGTATGTCAATGGAACGAATGGGGTTGTTGCTTCTAGTTATTTTATAAGTTCTATGGTTTTGCCTTACTGTAAGTGTGTGTCTCGTGGTTCTGCTGAACATGATTGTACTGTGACGTGAACTGATGGAACATCTATTGGATAGATCACAAAATATTTTCTGTGACAGTTTTTTCCCCTCTTCCTATCTCATCCAGTTTTATGCTTGTCGTGTTACACTTGCTTCTTTAACCTTCGGTCAAACGGTTGGTCAGAATTGATTTCATCATAATCATCTTCTCTGCCCGTAAATGTACTCATCAGCAAGGCTAGGCAGGCAGACATATAGCTAGCGAGTCAGTCGCACAATAGTGCAGAGATAGTGCACTATAATAGTGCAGTTTATGTTTACAACAGCTTGCACTCGCAAGAAAGACAGAATTAGAGAAAGCTACGTCCAAAAATAGGCTGGATAATGTGAGAAGTCAAAACAGAGTGAACATCGGCGTGGCTTTCCATGATGGCGACAACTGAGGGAACATAAGGGCCTGAGAAGTGACACCATGGTGGCTGTATTTCTGTTGGACAGGTAATTATCTGTTTTGTTTTGTTTCCGGAGGAATTCCTAAACTATGTAGCAATTCCCACATTGAAAACGTTGTGTAAAAAGGACAATGTTTACATGTAATGTTATTTGGCTGGCCTGGACTACAATCACCACATCCACAGATCAGCCAAGAGAAAAGATGGTTACAAAATGCATGGTGCTGATTTAGTGTGTTGATGGCATTTTATGTGGAAATGCAAACTACTATGCAATGTAAAGTAATATGAACATTTCACTAAGGTTCAACTCCTTTCTCTTATGCCAGGTACGGCAAGGTGTACAACAAGAAGTCCAGGACATGGAGGTTGTACACACTGAAGGTGGAGATGGTGTACAGTTACATCCGGACCACCAGAGCACTATCCTGCAGCGCAGGTTGTTTGCTACTGAGGAGACAGCACCCATATGATGCCACATGCACAGCCTGACTTGTCAGCCAACACTGACCTGTGTTTATAATCAACAGCCAGTAAACCTCTAGACACGCTGTTTATTCCTTTGTGTATATATGTTGTTTATGTATATTTTATGGTGTTCCAAAAAATACAATAAACAAGTGTCAAACCACATTTGGTTGTCATTATTTGTGCAGTATGTAAAGAGATAATAAATGTAATGGCCTGCTTGTTAATGAGTGTAAGGAAAAGGCATTTATAATTTTGAAGATTTTATTCAACAAGTACAACAGGAGGGCCCAGTGAAGGAGCATCTTCTAATGTGAAGTAGAGAATATCAAAGATCAGGCTTGGGCCTCGTGTCAGGCTGGCAGAGCTCCAGCAGTTGATGTGATTGTTCCAAGCTGATTAGATATTTTACCGAGACTATTGTCCTCAAAGAGAACCTGTGTGTCCAAGGTACAGGCCAGGTAAACATACTGTACATACACAGAGAAGCCACTGACCATCATATCCACATATGAACACAAAGAGTTGTAGTTATTGGTGGTGTTGATGCTCTCATTATAGAAGCTCTAACATGCAAAACAACGTGTTATAATATGTTATGAGTAATACAAAACGTACGTTTGTCAATGTGTCACTGAGGGTAAAAAATCGGCAAGTAGCTAGGTAAGTAATACAGCTGTTTCGTCAATCATTATGGATGAAATGCGCTGTAGTATCGTTAACCTTGTTGATGTTTTTAGGTTTGCCTGAAATCTAACATTGTACCTAGCTTGCCATAAGTTACTGCATCAAACTTGAATTTCAATAAAAATTTCCCATTACTAACATGCTAGATTGACAGCTGTGAGTACTAACAATAGCCATGTCTGTTGTTTACGTTCATTATGATAATGTTAGGTGTTTTCTTACATGTCAATGAGCCATGACCTGGAAGGATATGCTGGATAAGTTGGATATGCTTAGCGATGCTGTGCTGCTCCTCTCCCAAACGCTCTCGTAGATATCCGTCCTTCCAGCACTGCAGTAGTCAGGCATGTGTTTTGGAGGAGTGGCTTTGGAGGGGGGGTCTCAAGGAGCTGGGATTTGTACGATTTCAAAAACTAGCTTAGTCAACCACCCTACCTTTAATACGAATATATATTATTATTTTTTCAAAATTGTTGTGCAATCTGATAAAGATGAGATTAGATGAGGTGGAAAGATATATTTGCCTTGGTCCACCATCAGATTAAGCCATGACAGCAGCAGTGCATGCCATAACATTATTACAGCAGAAAGAGAAACCTAATGCACACATAATTGAATCACAATGCCTCTGAGTATGTGATGAATTTTTTCTTTTTACTAGTATTTTCATTTTACTACTTTGAAGGAAATATCACTTAATTCAAGAAATTCGACCTGATTTGCGTTGGAAACATGACAAGATATCATTGCAAAAGTATAGTTTTATGACTCTGGTGTTGGACTTGTTGAATGTCTTGTTAAGATGGATATGTTTTGCAGCGCATGTGCTGGTTATTTACAGCTGGGGGGAGAAAGCAGGGATAATGGAGATTTGTGTTCTCCTCCTCCCAACTGTCCATGTCTCTGCACGACTGTAAATTTTCATCCGGGATTTCTCAGGGGAGCTACATATCCTTTGGTCAAATTTAGTATAGACCTTCTGATAGCAACCTGCTGGCCCACATCACAGAAGACATTTCCTGCTCTCCGTCCCACATTTCCCCCTCCCTCATTTCATACACCAGGCAATCAAGCCCTCCACTTTCCACGTGAGAAATGCTTCTCTGAACGTCAGCTACACCTTAGTCATCCTTTCCTTGCCTGCCTCTAATTTGATTAACCACATTTATTTATTCATAATTCTTGGTCTGTTTGGGAATTTTAGTTTTGTCTTTGTTAGTTTTTTTTGTTAGTGGTACTAGTGGCCAGTTAGGCTTGTGTAAAACCGAGCTGCCTAAGTGGTTCATTGTTTAGAAACATAGGAATATTGTGTTGCTCATTAAAACTTTCATGGAATTATAGTGAGTTTGGTTTCCATGGATTTTATATTTCTCTTTAGTATTTACAAGTCTTTGTTCTCTTTAGGAGCATGGCTTGGAGCAACAGACCTTAAGTCAATGCTTTTTGACATTTCTAGTTCTGAAATATCAGGACTCTTTTCTGCTTAACACAGCTTACAGAAAATGGCATCGTTTTTGCATACATACTTTTACATACATTTCTGCGAAATGACTAAACTATGTTTCACAATTTCAGAATCATCTGTGTAAAGCCTGACTATACCTTTGTTGGAAGTCCCTATTACAAAATACTATTTCTTAGCATATTTATGTTGTTTTTAAGGCAGGATCAATTTCTCACTTTTCTCAATTAATTATTGACTTGTAGACTTGTAGACTTCCCCTCGACATTCGACATCCATTTTATTAATAACGACGGCAGAGAGCAGACAGTTTTGCAAAGGTTTCACCTTTTGATCTAAACTTTCCTTAGAATTTGCTTGACTGAAGGGTGTTTGGCATTTACCTCTGCCTTATTGTTCTCCTTGGGTGATGTTTAATTTCTGAAGAAGAATCATTGCAATGCGATGCCTTCAAGTGGTATACCCTACATTCTTTATTTGATCACTATGTATATCTAGCAAGGTTGTTATTGCGAACATCTCTATTTATTTGCAACATACCATTCAACCAGCTGTAAAAAAGTAATTTATAAAGTTATTAGTATAAGCTACATATAACAACTTGAGCCGCTCCCCCCGTCTCTGGAGCTCGCCGGTGTACCAACCACCGGTAGGCGGACGTCTACATCCCCAACGCACCCTATACTTTATTTAATACAGAGCATCCGCTCATCTACATACGTGTGTGTCTCTGCACTTGCACTTTACTCACCCTTGACTCGACGTCTTACAGAATAAATAACCGACCATTTCAAAATGAGAGCAGCTGAGGAGCGCCCGGTTCTTCACCAAGCTCGACCTTCGGAACACATACAATCTCATCCACATCCGTGAGGGAGACGAGTGGTAGACCGCCTTCAGCACCACCTCCGGCCATTACCACGTACCACGTCATGCCCTTCGGCCTGGCCAACGCTCCGTCAGTCTTCCAGGCATTCAGGGACGAGGTACTCCGGGACATGGTCGGTCGGCAGGTTGTTGACGACATCCTCGTGCATTCCACCTCCCTCGAGGAGCAGGTCATCCACGTGAGGGAGGTTCTCCGCTGCCTCCTCGACCATGGCCTTTTCGTGATGGCGGAGAAGTGCTCTTTCCACCAGCCCAACGTCTCCTTCCTGGGATACGAGACAAGCCAGCAGGGAGTGAAGGTGGTTGAGCAGAAGGTGGAGGCAGTCAGGTTGCCGCCTGGACCAGCCTGCTCCTTGACCCCGGGGTCGGCCCTCACATCGGCTAGTGGCGCAGCCTGGAGGAGGCGGTGGGGGGGTACTATAATAACCTTTAAGCCCAATGCACCCTAGCAGCGCACCACTCAGTCATTCATCAAGTGTAATCATGTACACCTGGGTTGGGAAGAGGGTATTTGAGTTGGGAATGCCCTAGTTTTCTTTGTCGGTTATTGTTTGTTGTTGCTGTTCATGCTGAAGCACGCTCTGGAAAACTATCCCGTTGTGTGGAATACTTTATTAAATTCAGAGCATACGCTCTTTGTTAGAGCTCATCTGCGTCTCGTGTGTCACTGCGCTTGCACTCACCCTCGACTCGAACGTCTTACACTACAGTGTTTATATACTATATGTAATGTGAATGTATTTTGTGGCACCATAATCATGGAAGGAATGTATGGTGTGTGGAAGTTGGACAGTATCATTTAAACATTTTTCAGACTGTAGTTTATGTCTGTGTGACTGTTTAGTTTTTAGTTTGTCTACTCTTTTCTCTATTTTCTTGGTCTCTTGTGGGCTTGCAGCAGGTTTTTATATGCCTCAGGTGATGTTAAGGACCTAAACCCAAACTCACTACATCTGTCACCATCACCTCTTATCACAATCTATGACTGATTGTCTCTCCTTGTCTCTCGTTCTCTCTCTCTCAGACAAACAGAACAGTCAATATCAATATCATCGATCATCGATATCAACACACACACTCATTTGCTCTTCCACAAACACCATGACAGATTACGACAGTATAGCATGATTTTGCAGTCAACTGATTTATTGTCTATAGTTTCAAAATCAGTATTGAATTTCATTCACTTTCATATTTTTGCTTGATTTCATTTCCAAATTGCAGGATGCCCCGAAGGTCTTCAAATGTATTAATCACTAATTCAGCTTTTCTCAGAGATGACCAGCTAATAAAAAAACATGTTTGTAGATGATCAACACTTTGGGATTTCTCTTACAGCTATTACATGGATGGCAGACTGAAAAAGGTGGAAGACTTTTTTAAGACTCGTCTCCTGGACACACTGACTGAGCAAATCAACAAAGTGTTCAAGGTAAGGGGACCCTTGAATTTCACTTAACCGTGAACTTTAACGGGTATTGTGTATTTCAGACCAGATGGGGCAGAGCAGAGAAAAGATGGGCCCCTGCAATGCCGGGGTTACATCAGATTCTGAACGAAAGCAGAGTGGCATTCGTTCCCATTCTACTAATCTATCAACATGTTAGGGCCCATGTTAGTAGGTTAGCTTGTTTTCCACAATAATATTTAAATTCTACTAATCAAACAACAGCCAATGTTAGGAGGTTAGCTTGTTTACACCAGCCACCGTCACTTGCATAGTATACACACAGAGAAAGTCATATTGTTGCATGCTGTTCTCTTATGTGTGTGTATGTGTGTGCATGTTCCCCCATTCATGTCCATCTGATTCACAGTGGTGTTGCGACTTTCGCTGAAAGCTTGGATTGCAGGCAAAATGCTAAATTACAATTAGCAGACGCGTTTATCCAAAGCAACTTACAATTGCATATTGCTCAAGGATGCTTATAGGTGGGCCAACTCTTGGGCACGACCTTCTGGCTGGGAGTCTAAAATCTAGACCATTAGACTATCCTGCCTATATCTGCTCAGGTATAATGCACGTATATGCTTCATATGGAAATATGTCCAAGGTGGAAAGTTTTGAAGTTGTATGAACGTAATTTTGAAATAAGTCACATTTACAATAATCACAGCTTTAGACTAGATCCAGTTCTCAACCGGCTGCTTTGAATTAAATTCTGAACAAGGTTTGTGGTTTCTAAAACACCGTCTAAAGCTGAAGTGATAGGTGTCTCATATAGGCCTTGAAGGCTTCTTTAAGTTTTATTGATTTTGACTTGTGTCAGGCAACGCAGCCCTGACATTGATAAAAAGGTAGGTTCTATATATTTCTATTACTATTTTTATGTTCTTATGTAGTGTACTGTATACCTGTATGTGTATATGTCAGCAGTACAGTATACACTAGTACATACAGTATAGGCACAGGTAACAACTGTGGGTGGTAAGGTAAATTGGCAGGTTGGCAGAGGGGGCAGCCTTGCTGGGCTGAATGAAAAGATCCTTGCCAAAGTGTTCTCAAGACTCAAGTCAAGAAGAGGTCGCTCTCAAGAACAGTTATCTCAAACACAATGCATTTGTTCACATACAAAAAACACAGCCATGTTTATAGATAACTATAGGCTACAGTATATGCGGTGTGTGTGTGTGTGTGTGTGCCACGTACATCTACTGTATATTGTTTGCCTTTGGTAGAAAGATTGCTTTCAGTCTGGCTCCCAGTGCCGATGACACAGGGTCATTGTCCAGCAGTGTTTCAGAAAAATAAGAATATACTGTTGTTTTACACAATGATATATGTTTGACATTTCAAATGTAGCCCTTTCAGCTCCCTTCAGACGGCACAACTGGAAAATGTATGAATTTCCCGCAAGGGGCACATCAAAATGATGTTGTTGTTTTTTTACTTGCAGGTAGTGAATACTCACAGTCCTGGTAAGAAAGTATGGCTGGGAGGTGTTGGACCTGCATGGTCAGGAGGCTACAACAATCTGTCTGACACATACGCTGCAGGCTTTCTGTAAGTTACCATATAAAATACACTCATAAATTATGATACATGTAGGTCTCTATGCTAGCCTATGTATGCCATGAAAATCAACAATACCCTCAATAACGACGTTAAAAGGGCTCTACTATACATTGTTTTATTTACTGCACTATTGTCATTTTATTGTATTTATTGTGTTAAAATGTATCAAAATGATATGGATACCCGTTGTTTCACTACATGTTGTGCAGTGTAATAATGGATATATCTAAATCAATATTCCAGGTGGCTCAACACACTGGGGATGGCCGCTGTTCAGGGGATTGACGTGGTCCTGCGTCACTCGTTCTTCGACTACGGGTACACACACCTGGTGGACCAGAACTTCAACCCTTTACCGGTGAGTCTCCCTGATTTCAGCCAGCACCAGCATTGACGTTGGTTCATATTCTCAGTGCGTGCCTTTACCCCTCAAGCTCGAACTCAGCCCCTACTAGCTTGCCTCTGTGGCACCTCTAGCTCTTTCCCGTGGGAGCTATTAGCTGAGATGAAAGGCGTTTAGTGGTGTTGAGTGGCTGGATGCGGGGCGAAATGCCGTGTAACCTTAGCCCTTTGTCAGTGTGCTCAGGACAGTGTCACTGCCCCCCCGCCCACCTCCCTCACCCCCACCAGCACTGTGTGCCTCTCTGTGTGGCTGGTGAGAGATCTGCAACATGATATACACGGCCATGCTAGTAAAATTCCCTGTAACAGCCCTGGCTTCATATGGCTGCAAGCATGGGACTGGCAGCGTTGGAAGATTTAAATGCAGAGAGATTAGAGGTTTGTGCAAATCGGCTGCAGTCGGATGCTGGCGAGTTCTAGGGTTCAAGTGTTTGTTAACATTTGTTAACATCACCAGCTTGCCCTTAAGTCCTATAGTTAAAGGGAATCACTTCAACAGGATGTGTTAGCACTGAAGAAGTTAAAGTGCTTGTAGTGCTTGAATGAAAATAAAATAAAATTTCTATAGTACATAGTTATTCCAAGTCTTTTTCCCAGTATTTGACAGATTTCTGCTTTTATCAGGAAAAAAAAATTAGACAAATTATCTAGAATGTTCTTTTTTTAAGGTGAGAGAGGAAGGTTAAATGCTACCACTAGTGAATTAATTCAACTGATTTGTCGCACACGAGAGCCATATGTCGAAAGGGGAACATTTTTAAATGTTTTATCTTTCCCACTGCATGATGATTATAAGATTTAATATCAGAGTTATTATTACTGGACTTTTAGTGTTATTTCAGGTCAAAGATAATAGAGGGTGTGTTGTGTTGATGATGAATGGTGGTGAACAAATTAATAGCATTTTTAATCGCTAAATTAACTCTGCTTGTGCAATAATCAATCCCACAAAATCATTTTCCCACCAAATTCATCACTAGTCGCTAATAGATCTTCTTCCCTTCAGCATAGTTTGGCTTTCAAAACATAAAAGCAATCAAAATGCCTACATTTTTTTTTCCCTCGTTCTCTGGATTATTTTTCTGGGAATGATGGTCTCCCGCTAGGATCACAATGCTTTTAACATGGCTGGATGTCTGCAGGCTGCACCAGCCTACCTGCTGAGAGAATGCTCTACAGGGCCAACCTGTCCTCGGCCTGGGAAATTTATGGCCTGGCCCCTTCCCCTCTAGTTCAGTGGTTCCCAAAGTGGGGGTCGGTAACCCTTGAGGGAACGCAAGAGGCTTTTGGGGGTTGCGAGATGACTTTAAGATTTTAAAATAATTGTTCTTTATTGTAATTTTTAATCTAATTTTATAGAATGCAACATGCCTTCATTTTTACAATGCCTCCAGTTGTAGTTGTAGTTGTGTTAATACAATCTAAATATATACATATACACATATACATATACATATATATACATATATATATATACATATATATATATATATATATACTATATAT
>JAODLI010074647.1:0-12981 GCA_027575585.1 Percopsis omiscomaycus | reverse complement strand
ATGCCTAACCCCTATCTGCTCCATGTAATGGCACCATGTAATTGTAAGTCGCTTTGGATAAAAGCGTCTGCTAAATGCTAAATTGTATATTAGCTAAGCAGAGGGCAAATTGATATCACACAATATCACATATTGATATCACACATCTCTGCTGTTTGATATCTAATATTCCTAAACTCAGTAGACCTATTCACAGGACTAAAACCAGAGATGGGAAGTAACAAAGCACAACACAACTTTGTTTGTACGCAAGTATGATTGTCATCTGTACTTTACTTGAGTTTTTATTTCACTTAAGACTTTTGACTTTTACTCACTACATTTCAAAAGAACTATCTTGTCGGCGCCTTGCCCCTCCCCTCGGGTCTCGCCGGCGTGCGGCTTACCAAACCTCCCCTGCTCCCCTGCTGCTCACCTGGACTCCATTGCCTAATTATCACTCATGTATTGTACCTGTGGGGAGGCTATATCACCTATGCACCTATGCACATTGCTTTACATCATAAGGAAGGGAAAGGGGAAAATAAAGTTTTAACTTAAGTCATTAGTGAATCTCTCTGCGTGGTTATGATGGACTCAATAAGTGATTAATAAGGTCTAGACTGTTTTTCCATTTGTTATTCTTAACCAGATTATTTATCAAAGAAGAAAAAGAGGAAAGAAAGGCCTTTTTTAGAACATTTTATGTACATTTAAAAGCATGTACTTTTAAACTTCATCTAGTATTTGCAGCTTTCCTTGATTATGGAATGTGTGTACTGCTGTTACCTGTGACTAAAACTCATCTCTCATCTAGAGCCTTATGGCTGTGATCCACCAAGACGACTCATCACCTTGGTGGATTATACTGTTGCCACTGTGTAGATGGCAGTGGTGTGTCTCGGTGCGTGGATTTGAACCCAGAAGCAGGACACAGAGGCAGGGACCGAGGGCGTGACACAGTGGAGGTCAACGGATACCTGTTGTCTCTGTGTATTCTTTGTTTAATTGCATAAACAAGCTTAGACTCAAATACTGAAGATTTTGTTTGCATTACTTTACAGAGCAGATATTTTTATCCAAATAACCAGTAGAACCTTTAATGTATTTACATTGCCAAGTAAATATTTATAAACAAACAACTGCAACTTGAAGATAAAAGCATTGGGCTAAAGCTTGCCTTAATTCAATGTTTCTTCAAGTATACCTTTTCTTCAAGTATACACAGTATACCATGTAAAAGAGTCAAATCTGTATGATTGAGAGGATTTTCTCTCGTTGAGACAGGGCGCGTTGACCTCAAAAGTATCGTCTCATGTCAGCTGCTTAGGCCTTGGTGGTAGGGCTGGGTATTGGCAAGAACCTCACGATATGATACGTGTCACGATACATGTGTAACGATACGATACATATCACGATACATATCACGATACATTGCGATAAGCTACATATTGCTATACATTGCAATTCTCGACATGACAATTTTAAAAAAGAGCTGAACATACACTTGCTGTGTACCACATGGGTAGCTGTAAGGATCAGGGACGAGTCCTGCAGTTGCGCGCCCCTCCTCCCTGTGTTTGGTGCCGTGGGAGGGTAGTTTCGTAATTTAATTCAAATTGAATTCAAATTCAAATTTTATTCAAATTCTAATTTAATTCGAAAATAACTTTTTTTAATTGATATGTTTACTAATGCTTTTTTTTAAATAAATGTCAGTCTCTTATATTCAGAATTCCATTGTTTGTACACACTGTGCATGCATGAATATTTTATTATTACACTATTTATGGTGTGAAGAATGGTGATCAAAAGGCAGAAAAATAATGGTTAAATGATAGATTGTTTTGTCAAAGCAGGCACAATGTTAACAGATTAGATGCACATAAACTAGGGAAAAAATGTCGCATATAGCCACAATTTATGAAGCTATATCTAATCTAATAAAATATGCACTAAGCTGTTTTTATCCCATGGATTTAAGAGTTCCTATCTAGAAGGGACTTTCATGGGCTTTAAGAGAGAGAAACACCACTTTCTGTGTGCCTCATACTTGTACACTGGCGAGACACAAATCCAAGGGGTCTCATGCTGAGCTTTTGCTTTGACTGGGGCTTAGGAAACCAATTACAGTACTAATAGCTATTAAAAGTTAATACATTACCATAAAGTATGTCTTAAGCATGCAGTGTTAAATACCACCAAAATGTGCTTCAATTTAATGGACTGTATACATTCTTCACAATAAGGTTTTTCTCCTCTGCTGCTTTTTAGTTCCACATATGAGGAGACTTTTGCTAGATAATTGTGCTAGTTTAACAGCGGAAAAAATGGTCGGCGTGCCAGGCACATGGTTCAAAAGGGTTGTACTTAGTCTCTTGATTATTCATGGGTGTGGTTTGGGCATAACATGCAACAAACCAATCAGTGTCGTCTCGCCGATTGATTGACAACAAGGTCACGCACGTGCGCTCAAAGACAAGACTAGACAATAGCTCATTAATTTGCACACTCGCCATCAACTGGACAGGGCCTGAATTACTTAAAGTTATGGCAGATCACACTCGGCCTTCAGATTTTTCTGATGATGGAAAATATTCGGTTAACTTGACCTTGGACACACACACACACACACACACACACACACACACACACACACACATGAAAATAGCTATTAAAGGGACACTCCTTAGTTTGTGTCCAGAATACCCCTTGTGGTTGAAACTAGCATTACAAATATGTTGTTATAGTTTCAAACTGTGCATGCCCCTCAGTGCTATGTGGCTGGCAATCCTCTCTACCCCTCCACCTACAGACACTTTTTTCTTACACCATTCTTGCAGTCATATGCACAGTTTTCAAACTATCTAGTCTGGAAATGTGGGGTTCTTTGTTGTATAACACACTTGAGGAGTGTATACCCGTGGAGCCCTCCCGAATGAAAGTATAGCCTGCCTTAACTTGTAACATGTTGTGATCGAATTTAGTTTGATTTCCTCTCTGTACTGGTAATATGTGTTTTCTGTACGATGCTGTTAGTATCCTGTGGCACAGAGCATAGAAATGCAGTGCTCTCTGAAAGGCTGATGACCTACTTTTAATACATTCATTCTGCCCTAGGATTATAGCGTACCAGGCCATGTAAATGGATTTAGTTTTTACTCTAAAGGTTAAAATTGATATGTTGATATATTTTGCAATTTAGCATCAACTATTCAATGCAAAAAAGAACATTTGAGAAATGATTTTTTTAGTCATGTGGATGTGATGTACTAACAGACTAGTCAAAAATGTTCAGAAAAAGTGATCACTTTAATATTAAAATGTATAATAATTTAGTAATATTTCTATAACCAATACAAAACAACATTTTAGCTATATCACAATATTTTGATAACCAAAATACCAGACAGTATTTAGTCTTATATCATCACGATATAATATCAATACATTGCCCAGCTCCCCCAGAACCACAAATTTTGGCCCAGAGGGATTATGCTTGAAACACAACTGTGCACAACTGTGCACAAAAGTGCACTTGACTGCAGAGGAAGGGTTAGAGAAGATGTGAGCATTGGAGGGTGAGAAGAATACTAACCATTAGGAAGGGGCTCGTAAGAGTGTTACAGCTACGTCGTGTAAATGAACAGTTTTGATGTGAGCAGTTTCGTCTGACGGGATAAGCAGCGAGAAGACATGGATTTGAAGCTTGTGTATGTATATATTCGTGATGTTTATTTGTGAAACTGTAGCCTAATAAATGTTTTTGTATAAAAGGGGAAAAAGCGTTTTATAACTTATGTATAACTGTTGGTATTCTATGTCTTATTTTTATCACCCCTTCTCTGAAGGGGTCCTAGCAGGCTTGGAGCTAGCCAACTCGGGAACTCGGGCAAACGGGAGGGTAGCAGTCCCAAAGCTAGCTGCAACTGGAGCTGGTGTGAGGCTAGCCAGCCTACTGCTAGCCGGCCTACTGCTAGCCGGCCTACTGCTAGCCGACAACGAAGCTTTTACAGGGCTGGGAGCTAACAGGTTGGATGCCATAATTAGCTGGGATGGCCTCCAGGCTCCTCCAGATCATAGCAGTCTTTGATAGTAAAGGACATACCTGGTGTGCTCCTGAGCTTCGTACTGAACAATAGAGTGCTCTCCATAAGTTTGACGGCTGCCCACAACCGCGTGATGTCCGTACATTTAAACATTGCTGAGTACAGCTCAATCCACACGCCCTCTACCTCCTCCAGCTCCTGAAGGAGATCCTCTGTGTCTGCTGGGTCCATCATGGCTGTTTCGAGATCAGGGCTACGACCCAAGCGCAGACACACAAACACACACACAGGCCAAGTTCATGTTTCAGGTGATTTATTCAGTCCAATTCGCAAATGCAAAGTCGCAACACAGGCAGAGGTCGGTAACAGGCAACACAAAGTCAAGGAGGCAGGCCGGAAAAGCAAGCAGGGTAACTGCTTGCTTTTCCTGGGAAAGAGCTGGGAAAATAGACTAAGAATATACTAGACTAGGAATATACACTGGGAATACTAAGTATTGTAGGAAGACAAACTTGTAATACAGGCTTACATGGGATCCAGAAACAAACATGACAAAACAGCACAAACAAAGATGGGAACAGAGACTAAATATACCAGGAGTGATTGGGGAACGGGAAACGGGTGAGGCTGACAACTGGGAACAGGGAGGGGCCGAGGACTGGGAAAGGGATGAGGAGCACAAACGGGAAACAGGGCGGAACCAGGGAGGGGCTGGGCAGAACACAAGGAAACAAGTCTCCCTTTCACATTATTTGCAGTATGAAATTAGATGCTCGAAGTTATTATACTAGCTGATTAGTTGACTCTTTTCTGTTTTATTCAGGTATTTTCTATTTGTTATGGCAGTACAGTGTCGTGCTTTAGGTTAATGACCGTGACTCAAATCCTGGACATCTTTAGCATATGCACTTGAAATGCATGTTATCCTTGGCACCCTGGGTGGATGTAGCCAATAAGCTACTAGAAAATATACACTAAGAGCATCTTTCTCTAGAACAAGTAGTGGTCTTTGAAATGACACCCACCCATAAGTGACTATGTTTAATAGTCACACAATAATTGTTATGTTTTATGTTTATGTGGCTGTATCTGTCAGATTGTCAGTTAGATTAACCTTATAGACCTCGGGGTTAGTAATGAAAAAAAATACATTAAATATTGACGTAACTTGTGTTAGTCAATCCAATTGGTGAATTTGCCTAAAGCTGTATTGCACCATTACCAGAAATTCTGTTCAATGTCACAAAAGCCTACAGGAGTTTAACCTTTAAACGGCTGTATTAGCCTAGTCAGTTGGACGTGAGCATTCATGACACAGACGGGTAGGGGGGGGGCATCGTTCAGCCAACAGATGAGGAAGGCTGAGTCGCTGGCATATTTTGGGATGGGTTACGTGACTCTGCAGCTGAAGTTCCATGGCAGCAACCGTGGGCACTATGACACAGAAATTTGAACAGCAGGTGTTCTCTGTCTCTTTGGATGCTGCGTCTCTTAGTTGCAGTCATAAAATGACTGTACAGCTAGGCCTTGCTTGTGTGTTGAGCAAAATGACAAAATAGGAGAGTGTGTGTGTGTGTGCACTTTATCACACAGTGCAGATTCTTGAAGAATACATGTGTATGTTCTTCACACAGTGCAACTGAGAGACAAAAGAGATACTTAAAGATGTTGATATACAGATACAGTGTGTGCATGTGCGCGTGTGTGCTTGCATGGGATAGAGAGAGAGATGAAAGTTTTGAAGAATGTTCTGTCGACTTATTTTAACACTTCAGCTGTATGCTAATAAGTCTCAAGTTTAGGCAGAGCCAAAATGAAACCTCTTGCTAACTAGATTTCACATTCAGTGTTTTCTGCTATAGAGCAGGCCATAACAAATCCTCCTAATATGTCAAATATGCAAGATTTCTTTTCCACCAAATACCTGTTTTTTTTCATTGGTTCATTTCCTCTAGGCCTATATCAATACAAAATAAGAACTGGCACATTTTCTTGTAGCCTTGAGGGAATTGTGTCTTCATCCAAGACTTGTCTACCACCATGTCAGGCCGCATCCAGCGAGCCTGCCATTATCAGTTGGCATATAAACTGGGATCAACTTTAAACTCTTTAGAATTTCAAAAAAGAAAGACTAGTTTGAATGAATAGAAAATTGACATTTTTGATCATAACACTGTGTAGGCGTACCGACAGCATCAAATGTGATGATTGGATCCCGGAAGACTCCACCTCTGTTATTTTTAACAAAAGGTACAACCGTGATTTGTTTCCAGCATTCAACAGCTATACTACCATGAGTTCACACACCTCCCCAGCGCTAGCTCCACCAGTATAGACTTATGTATGTACAGCTGAGGGTTATTTACTCCTTTACTTGTCGATGTGCTCTAGTGTTGCATGGTATATCGATACTAGAAAGGTAAGCCTTGTCTTTTCCCCGTGTTCCTGTCCTTCTCCCGTCCCCTGGTTTTTGAACAACAGCCACTAACCTATAACTCTGTGGTCCGCTTTCAGCAGCGTGGTAAGACATTTTGACTTGGGGGGGGGGGGGGGGTCCGTGGGTATGCACCCCCGGAAAAATTTTTTAATAAAAACTCACTAAACTGTAGTCGGTTTCCCGAAGAAAATAAAAACAGTGTAGCACTTACATATTACTTTCAGCATAGTGCTAAAATAGATATTGGCTACCCACCGTCCAGAACATAAACTACATTTTAACACCTTGTCGTAATCGTGTGTAGCCTATATATGCCAGACTAACCCACAACTTTGACGGGCAACCGTACCCTATAAACAGGGAAAACTCTTGATCCACCTTCAAACCATTCAGAAATATAGTTTCATCTCAGTTTTAAGCTGTAGGTATTTAATCACACTGTTCTAAATCAAATTTTGTATCATGTTACGCGGCAGAAAATATAAAGCAGTTTCCAAACTTAAGCAGACGGTAAAACACCGAAGGTGGACTTGCTTTCAGGGGCATTTGTGCATCATCCCCAGAAGAGAAATAATAGGCTAAACCCCTTTCAAAAATTAAATCAAAACATTGTTAAAAGAATAAAATTAGTGGTGGTAAACAACTTCTTACGATTAAGAAAGGCTACTCAAGTTTACTATTGATTTTTAAAAATAAACAACTTTGCAATGCATTTACAGTCCGCTTTTGGGTCCTTAATACACAAAATGTAACAGTATTGCGATACCCTGCCACAAAAAATGTTACGATACCCATTTTGTTTGTATCGGTATCGGAATGACGTATTTCCTGTGTGTGTGTGTGTGTGTGTGTGTGTATGTGCAGTGCTGCTTCCACTACCTCATGTACACTTCAGGTTTCATGTGATGTGACAAAACGAGAGGCATGGCTGCAAGTACGAGTGCTCTTGGATGGTCCACCGTGGCTTGTAGAAAAATCCGATGCAATATTTCACTTACATCGACGACAGTGAGTGAGTGGGTAAGCCAGACTCCACAAGGCCCGTCTGTAAAAATGTTTCAAACCGGTGGCGGAGGGAGGGAGGGATCACGTTAATCTTGACTGACAGACATGCAGAGTTGCATAAAGAATTCAATGACTCAATGATTCAATGATTAGCGAATGTGATAGATAACATAATTGCATCATGCCAAAGCCAAAGTCAAACGAGTGTGATTTATTATGTGACAAGCGAACTCTTTTTCACTATCGAAGTTTGACGAGGCAATTAAGAGCAATGATAACTGTTTCATTTGGCTTTATCTTCTTAGCTAACTTACCATTGTAACTAACATCTCTGGCAACATTAACTTGATCATAACTTGCAAGCTGCAAAAAATAAGGTGTTCACAAACTTATGCAGATCAACAACATCAGTAATAAATGATCAATTTGATCTATGATCAATACTCAATCAGTGCTGGTAATGGCAATCATGGCATGTACATTTTTGTCAATAATTATTTCTATTACTAGAATATGTGCTCAGTAGAGCGCTGACCTATGCCAAGAAAGTGACCTATGCCAAGGAAGAAAAACACAATAATGACATTTGAGAGTGTTTCAACTTTTTTAGGAAAAGCATCGAAAAAGTATTGAAACCGAAATTCATGACTTGGTATCGGTATTGAAACAAAATGTTGGTATAGTGACAACACTAATGTACTCATATGCAGAGTACAGAAAAGAAGATTGATCACTGCATTTAATGGATCACTACTACTAAGAATGGCGGGCAGTAGTAGCTATTGGTGATAGCAATTTTCATCATAGGAGTGGGTTCTGTCTCCCTGGATGAATCCACCATTATTTTCATCCCAGTTAGTCTCATTTTGTTCCCTCATATCTGGTTCTTGCCATCCATGGCTCTTCTTCTTTGCTCCTTTGTATGCTCACCAATCTCTTGCCCTTACTCACTGATTAAAGGTACACTACTTAATTGCGCTATAGCCCCCTCAGAACCCCAATTAGTTCATTAAAAATGTGGACAGCTATAAGGGTAGAGAATGGTTCTAGCGTGTGTATGTATGTGTGTGAGGGGGGACTCCGCACTTTAATCCATACTTTAATCCAGGGCGTTAAAATAAAATTCTACAGAAATAAATGTCCACTTGTAAGCTTGCGCGAAGCAACAGTGTATAGCCGCCCCATCCATCTCCATTACAGCTTTAAAACACAGGCCAACCGCAACTGTATCAGTTATGACTTAAGTTATCTACAGCAACAGTATGACAGCATAGGCAATCGACACATTTCACTTAAACAAATCGTTTGTGTACAGCAAAATTCCTCACGGAGGATGGGAATTTGCAGTGACATGATTGGCCTCAAAACTACTGAAGGATCTCTTGTGTGTGTGTGTGTATGTATGTGTATGTGTTACACATCAAATCAGAAGGCCATCTCATCACTTAATGAAAAGAGACTTTGTATCTGAAAGGGGGAGGGGAGGATAGCTGAGATTACAGCCAAATTTCTGCTGACAAACCTTCACCTGTGAAAATATTGGCTTTTTTGCTTGGAAAGTTGCCACTGTTTATTTAGCTGAGATGCTAATAAATTTTTTTATTGTACAAATAATGTTCTCAGTTTAGTTGTGTGTTCTGTCTCTCACTTGAAACTAGCCTAGCCTGGCTATGTATATCAGGGGTTTTATAAAGGATGGTGGGCAGTGTTCTGCTTTCTCTGCTAATTGCCAGAAAGTGATTCTGGGTTAGTCTCAGAGGCTATTGTAATGACTTAAATGACACTGAACAGAAAGAGCCTGTCCCCTCTACCAGTGCCGCCCACAGTGGGCTCTTTGTAGTGCACTAAATTAATCATCATTAGAGCCATCTCTATCTGCAAACATGGGGCTTTGTGTATACACATCTACTGTGTTAGCATATCACACAAAGATGTGAAAAAGCTAAATCAAACGCTCACTTTTATTATTTTGTGTGTTCTACTGGGTATATATATTCAGCTTTTATTATACATGTGTCAGTATGTTAAAGATCCACAACACGCATTAGTGTAGATGCAACTGAACCAATGCTATCCTTATCACCATCATGGCAGGGGGCTATGTTGTCTAAAATAGCACATTCGCTACAAAACAATGTAAATCCTAATCTTACGTGAGTGGTTTGAACATTTTTACAATATACTGTATATTCATTTTTATCAATCAATATTGTTTATTGGACCTTTAACTCAAAAAGCAGATTATGGTGAGGAAGTCAATGAAATAATGTATCTGGTCAATTACACAAACACAATCACCGACAATTCCCCTCGTCCACCCTCCCGCTTATACAGTATAGCCACCAGGAGAGGGTTGATGAGGGGATTGCATACAGGTGCGCCGCTGAAGGGGTGCGTTGGTTGCGGGTGCGTGGTTAATACACCGGCGAGCTCGACCGGGGAGGGGTGGCGGCTCCTGTTGTTACAGAGGCAGTAAACTGAAACCCTGTCCACACGAACACGGGTATTTTCAAAACCGAAGCTTTTTCTACGTTTGGCTGTTCGTCCACACGCAAAGCAGTATCAGGTCACTGAAACCGAACCTTTTTGAAAACTCCTGCCAGGCTGAAGACTTTCAGAAAAATTTGAATCAATCAAGGAACCATATAGTATATTTTACTCGTCATAATTAATAATATTTGGTTTTTCTGTGTATGTTGTTTTCTATAAACCAGTGTCACATTTTCTGGATATTAGCTATTTTGAGTCTGTGATATTTGAGTCAAAAGGAAATCACATTTTTGCCCACTAACTCAAAGCATTATAAGTGTACCTAATGCAACAAGCGTCCAGGTCCAATCTCTATGGCCACACAGCCATAGTGTTCATTTATCAACTGAAGCTCAAGGAGAACGACTGTGTCCTTGCTGCACACTGACATCCCCCCAGAGCTTGAAATATTAATGGATGGAATTTTAGTCAAGAAGGTCACCTTCGTGTAGCATGTCCTGTCCACCATCAAAAGATTACTGTTGTTGTTACCGCCACCCCCCTTTTTCTCAGAAACAGGCATTTGTACACAAGCCTCCATTCATTTATTGCTTCATTTAATTTGTTTCGTTGTGTTATCTTTCTGGAGTCAACCTTTGGTGTCCCAGTTTATAGTCGTACAAGAGGGATAACATCCCTGTCATAAAATATTCTATTCCTAGGACAGACAGCAGCCTAGTTACATAAAGCTAAATTAATCTCCCTGTGATAAGGTCTGTAGGAAGTTTTCTGCTTCAAATACTGTATAACAAAAATGAATGTGTTGGGAATAAATATTGTTTAGTTTGAGAGTTACAAAAAATGCTGGGTTGATGTGTTGTGTCCTTTTTTGGGGGGTTATTTCAACAGTGCTGGGTACTTTTTGTGTACCAGTAACTGGGTTATTGGCTATAACTAACTCTATGGAGCGACTGAATGAGCAAATGTGATGTCCAGGATATGTTTGCACGTAGCAAAGTCTAACTGTTAGCCCCAAAACAATTCATGGTTTTGTAACATTCTGGTGTACCGATCTATTCACTCATTCTGTCATTTATAATTAAAAACTAAGAAAGAAAGAGATAATCACATGTTCCACAATGTTCATCTTCATGTTCAGATTTTAATGATTTGCCAGGAAACCTCATATGCCAAAGACCAGAACATCAGATAGAGATAGAGCCGAGCAGAGCAAAAGGCCTTCCAGACCTATGAAATGAACTGCGGCCCCCTATCTGACACAATGTCCGTAAGGAGGCCGTGGACACGGAAAACGTGCTCGACCAGGAGGTCAGGGGTCCCCCGAGCTGAGTGGAGTTTGGTCAGGGCGAGAAAATGTGCATCCTTGGAAAAATGGTTGATTACTGTGAGAATGACTGTTTTACCTTTTGGAGGGGGGAAGTCTGGTAATGAAGTCTAGGGCGATGTGTGATTAGGGGCGACTAGGAATGGGCAGGGGATGGAGAAGGCCAGCACAGGGTTGATTGGAGGCCTTGTTCTGGGCGCACACGGAACAGGTGGACATGAAGGACCAGGTGTCCACCTCCATGGTTGGCCACCTGAATCGCCGGTGCAGGAAGGCGAGTGTCCCATGGAGCCCCAAGCGCCAGGTGAGTCGGGAGGAGTGGGTGGAGTTGAGGACAAAAAGGTGATTGGCTGGCACGTTACCCAGGTCGGCCGGTTGGTTCTGGGCCTGCCTCACCATTGACTCAATCTCCCAGGTGATGGATGCCACGAAGCAGGTGGGCAGAAGGATGGGTTCCAAATCGGAGCCTGAGTGCTCCGAGGAGAACTGGCGCGACAGGGCTTGGTGTCGCAGGAGCCAGGGCGATAGGTGTGGAAAAAATGGCCTCTTCCGAAAAAAAGTGCCCACCTGGCTTAACGTCACTTCGCAGACTGGATGTAGGTGAGATTCTTGTGGTCCGTCCACACCACAAAAGGCTTGTCTGCTCCCTCTAGCCTGTGGCGCAATTCCTCCAGGGCTAGCTTCACAGCAAGGAGTTCGATGACGTAGTTACGCTCCTCCCGAGTTTACGGGAGAAGAATGTTTATTGTCCATGGGGGCGAGTTGGAAGAGGACTGCTCCTACCCCGATTTCGGAGGCGTCCACCTCCACAATGACTGACGGGCACGATCGAGTTGGATGAGGATGGGGGCTGAGGAGCTTGAGTTCAGAAAAGGTGGTCTCCGCTTCCAGGGTCCACCATAAGGGAGAGGAGGTAGAGGTTAGAGCCGTGAGAGGTGCAGCGAGGCGATTATAGTCCCTAATCAACCTCCGGTAGAAATTGACGAACCCCGAGAAACTCTGTAAGTGTTTGCGGCTGGTGGTGGCTGGTCATTCTGTGACTGTATTAACCTTGTCACGGAATGACCAGTGTTTGCGCTTATGTCGTCCATGCCGCCAGCTTCGCTTTGAGTGAACACAGGCTAATGTTAGTTGGACGGGGTGGAGGCACGTGACTGAACATGACGTAGTATTTATTTAAGGGGACAGTTCATGAATGCACCTATTGGGGAATGTATTAACCGACTTGAGCAAGAATAAGTCGGTGAGAGGTTCTACATTTTCAGTGAATTGCCCAGCCCTAGGTACTAGTTTTAGAGACAAGTGCGTATCACTTGGCACTGAGATGGAGTAAGGCCATGCAATCTCTAGGCACAAACAAAGGCCACTTGAGGAGTCTGTTTATCTCGGCCTACAGGTCATGGACAGGGTCTAACATTGGACCAAACACACCAGAGAATGAAATATACTGTATTCATTATTTATTATTTAATATAATATCTTACAGTATATGTTATACTAGTGTTAATAATACAACATTATATACTCTCATCTCATACTCATCGTCGTCCGCTTATCCGAAATCGGGTAGCGGGGGCAGCAGCTCCAGCAGGGGACCCCAAACTTCCCTTTCCCGAGCCCCATTAACCAGCTCCGACTGGGGGATCCCGAGGCGTTCCCAGGCCAGGTTGGAGATATAGTCCCTCCACCTAGTCCTG
>JAODLI010074646.1:0-12982 GCA_027575585.1 Percopsis omiscomaycus | reverse complement strand
AGAGAGAGAGAGAGAGAGAGAGAGAGAGAGAGAGAGAGAGAGAGAGAGAGAGAGAGAGAGAGAGAGAGAGATGTCATACCAACTATGGGAAAAGAAGATAAATTAACCTCACAGCAAGACGCAGGACTTACTCTTTCTCCCAAACGCAAACGGCTTGCTTTTCTTGTTGCGCAGCAGCTGGGTTTCAGATGGATCTACTGCAGCAAAGAGTAGGGAACAACTAGGTGAGACGCCCTTCTGTTTGATCCAAACCCCAGACATTAAGTAATGGGAAGCCTAATGTCAAAGGTCTATTGTGGCTCGGGACCACCCAAGGGGTCCAGCGGAATTTTGGGGACGCCGCAAAATTATACTTTTAATTTATTTTTAATATCGTTTTATTAAATACATTTTTGTTGCTGCATGGAATTCATGCACAATTTGTTGAGAGTCATGCTCAAGAAGTTTGAACACCACTGGTTTAGGTAGTTGACCAACAGTGATATAAATATAGGCTCAAGCTACATTGATAGTATCTGCTGCTGGAATAGTCCAGCTTCCTGACGTTAAGAAATGCAGACTGAGAACGTTACCTTGTGTGACAGGTGGCTGCAGGCTGTAGCCAGTGAGCTCGCACCAGCCAACAGGGTAGATTTCAGGGGACTGGTGGTCCACCCACTGGTCAAAATCGCTGTCCCAGCCGTCAAAGTGTATGAGCAGCAGGCGGCCCACACAGCGCCTCACGGTGGCCACGCACAGCAGCCGCGGCTCCATTAGGTCTACGGCCTCCAGTTTCAGATTTGGGGAGAAACCGTGGCCCGGGCAGTCCTTAAGACAGACAGACAGGCACAGCATTGTCTTGAGCTATGGACATCTGTAAGGCTGCACAAATTTTGTCACACAATCAAACATTAGCCAATATAATAACATAAAAAATTTAAAAAGATAACAATAATAGTTAGAGCCTACTGCGGGTCCCTACCCCCCCAATTTGAGTCTTACACTGTTGAAGAGTTGTGCTGGTGCAGCTTTAGAATGAGTCTCATCCAGGTATTTGGCCCAGGTGAAGGTCTCCGGGTCGTCACCTGGTAGAAAATAATAATAATAAGAAGAAGAAGAAGAAAATAACACTGATCTAACAAGCAGAACCGCAAAGCCTCCTGTACAGTGTTGAGTTTATTCTACATTGATCTACTGTGATCAACAGCCTCCAGAGGGTCAAGATGTACCTGGAGGCACGGTGAGGGGGATGTCGTTCTTTTGGCAGAAGCCGACTGGCAGGATGGCGTGAGAGGAGGCATGGTAGCAGAACCAGTCGTCACAGCTGTCTGACCTGCCGTCCACACCCACCATCAGGTACCCGTCTAACAACACCTTGGAGAGGGGGAAGATGGGCCGACAAACAGTCAGTACAGGGACTCTAGTCTACTGTAGTTATTAATAACTCACACAGGCTACTGGTACCTTGTGTACAGTGGCGACACAGATGTTTCCCAGATTAAGAGGATCAATGGCCTCCAGTTTCATCCCTTGGTCGAAGAATCCTCCTTCCATGTAAACTGTCCTGGCCTGGGGACCACAACAGGTTTATCACACTCTATGATGAGCTAGAGCCACACTTCAACTATGGTTCAAATTTGAAATGCGTCTAAATCGGTCATAGAGATTCATATTAAAACAACAAAAGCTCACGGACTCGCTACATGTCAGAACATTTCAACTGACCACATGGTGGCGGTGTGATGCCCTGTGGCACATAATTATCTGAGTTACGAAATGTGGTGCTCCATGCTCCATTAGGGTATGTGACCTTATAACAAATGTTGTTTGGATGAAGAAAAGGTATATACTTACCCTCTTGAAAAGCAAAGGTGTGCTCTCATAAATGTATCCCTTACGGTTTGAAGGTTGGCCAGCTACAAAGAGAGAAAATCATCATCTTAGGTAATAATAAGTGTAAAGTACCCACTGATCCTTTTTAGTTTTAATGTAATACCACACAGTAATACCACATAGCACAAGAATATAGTAAAACATTTGTATTTACTGGCAACAATGCCAAATACCAACGCCAATATACGGCTGGTATAATGTAGTGTGTTTAGTACTTTGCCAAGGTGGTCAGTTTATTCACTTCAGGGAATTTTATCAGCAGAAAAATATATGCTTTAATCCAATTACATAGAAAACATTGTTATTTTTGTCATGTAGATTCTATGTTACAGTTGTTATCCCAACCTACCATTGGGTTTGATGGCATGACCCACTCGTCTGGACCAGCCCACTGGGTGGATCAAGGGGCTCCACATGTGGCACCAGAAAAACAGGGTGTCGTTCTCCACAGTGTCGCTCACGTCACTGTCCTGCAGCTTCAGGCGTCCCCCAATGACGCTGTTCAAATGGGCCTCTCGGGTCCTGCTGATGCGTTTGGGGTCCACTACCTCGACGCGCATCCCCACTTTAAAAGAGTACTTCAAGCTCTCCGCTAACTAAAAATAGGAGGAGAGGTGGTAACAATCAACAATCAAAATGGAGAGATACATTTTAGCAGTGCAATGTGTCATCTCCAAAATGCCTTGGCAAAGAAAAAGTTGTTTGAAACATTTTCAGCCGTGAACTAAGTTCTCTTAGCAATTACAAAACATGAAAGTATATAAAACCCCACACAAGACTTGAAGACGGCCAATCTTGACTGCACTGTACTCAAAACAAAAACAATTCTCCTTCCATCACTGGGCGTGAAATGTTCATCTTCCAACTGGAGTGAAAACTTAACCAGTGGTCGTACCTTCAGGTAGAAGTCAACAGGCAGGGTGTGGGCTCCAACAAGCTTTTTCATCAGATACTCTTTCCAATCTGGGATGTTCTGCTGCACGTCTGTAGAGATGCATGGTTAACTCCATGTGTGTCAAATATATCAGTACATATATTTTAATTACACCATTGTTATTGTGGCATGAATATCAATATAATGTTTATACAAAAAATTCACTGGTAGGGCAGGGCAGACAGAAAAGACGAGGTCAGAAATCGGTCCCTCGTCTGCTCATGCACTATCCTTTATGCAGTAAACACTCAGGTTGTAATATATTGTAGTGAGGTCCCACCACTAGCCCACTGAGTATAAATTCAACAGTTCTCATGGGTTCGGAGGCAGTAGCTGTCAGTGCTGTGATTTATTCTCAAACTATCTACAGGCAACTAAGGGAACTACACAGCTCTGTGTAGTGAGGTAGCCATTATTTGAGTGAATCTTCACCTTGCGGGGGCACCAGTAGCTTGCTCGTCATTGCACACCATCCGATTGGGTTCAACTCCCCTGAAACAAGGCTGCCCCAGAAATCATGGCTGCTGTCTTGCTCAAAGCCATCGTATCGTAATAGAGCTTTATATCCTGGATACAGAAGAAGAGGAGCAAAAGACAAATATGCTTACACGGGTAAGGGAAGCATCAGAAACTATACACAGGCAAACTACAATCTTTACAGCAATGGTGGGTTTGTAGACTGTTCTCATTATAGTTCTCAGCCCTGGAGGGGTGCCAGCCTCCAGGTCGAGAACCACAGCTACACACAGGACACTGTGGCAGAATGACACACCTGCCAGCTGGATGACGGTGGCGATCCAGTAGACCTTACTGGGCAGGACAGCATTAGTGTTCAACACCTCCACCTTCATTCCCACGGAGACGTCATCCCACTGGGAGCACAGAGGAGCCTGCAGGGCACGAAGACGATGATGGCAACAAAATGAGCGAGGGCAATCTGAAATTAGGAACCGTTTCCACGCGGTGCGGAGGTGTGGCCCGCATGGTGCTTTGTTGTTCGCTTGGGCAGCAAATGCAACACGTGCAACCAAGATGCATTTGTAATTTTTTTGATGCTTAAATGTCAGCTGTGTTTTCTCTATACATTTTCAAGGCCTTTAATGTTCTCTGCGGTGCAAACATCATCTGTTCATAGTTATGAGTTATGTTTTTTTTTATTAGTATAAAAATTGTATTATATCAGATTAAATTGACACCTTTCCAGAGTTAAATCCTTTGCATGCACAAAATAAACAGCTGTGGTTCCAATGCGCTAATGCCACTACCTGAACAGTTGGTATGTTCAAGCACTAAAAACCCCATAAAGCGCTATACATTCACTTCTTAGTGAAGGCTCACAGATGAGACTCACGTGTCTGAAACAGGAGACAGAAGCAGCCAGGGAAGTCTCCTTCTCCAAGTAGGTGCCCCAGTCAAAGCCTGTAGACGGGAATAAAGGAGAGGAGTTTGGACTCTCCTCGTCGTCCCATATGTCATGGCTAAGCTACTCTAACCCATTAGGGACACTCTCCTCATCCGTGAATTTAGTTTCTGTCCCATTCTGAACATGTCTGCTAATTAATAACTGCTCACATGGCACTCATGACCATTCTCGCGCATCCCCTGTTCGTGGATCTGTATCCTCCATAGCTTCCCTTATGTGGTTCAAGTTTAAAGGTTAAGATGTAAAAGTTTTTGTTGTTTATTGTGTCAAATAACCATAAAGGAAGCAAACTTGTGTGGACTTATTGTGCTTGTGTATATGCATGTGTCCTCACCATCCAGTAATATAGGTGGAAGAGTCTGGGGTGCCTTGTTCAGCACTTTGGCTTTTTTTGTCGGGGGCCTTCCCTTGGAAGATGCAAGAAAAAGTAGAATTAGCTAAACAAGAGATTAAGCCTTCCTAACATCTAATGTCCACTTAGCGAAAATCGAGCTGTCTCCCACATGTACAAATCTACTTTAGTCTACAATGAGCACCGACATATGAGCTCGTTGACCATCCCGTCATTGTCTCACCTGTAGACGTGCGAGAATGCAGGATTTCTTGGAGTTCGATGAATAGGAGCGACTGCAGGATATACTGCAAAATCGCTTTGTCTTGGAGAAGAATGTGCTACTGCTGCCAATGGTGCCACACATCTCGCATATAACTAGCAATGAAAAAAAGAACATATATAATTTATCATGTCCCTGCTATGAAACGATGCCTTTTTTTCAATGATTATTACACATTAAGATTTAGGGTTTATTTTCCTAGGGTTAAAAAGCATTAGATGGTCACCACTGTGTTTGTTGCTAGGTTACATCTGTCTGCAATGGATGGGGACATCCAGTAACCAAAAGGTAATGTAACCTCTGAACTACAGGTAGATAATAATTAATAATAATTGGACTACAGTCTGTTCCACCTCACCTGTTCTCTCTGGTTTGATTTTTTTGCGTGAACGATGTACTTCTGCTCTCTCACTGGAAGCCTCTGATTCACACTCATCATCATCATCATCATACCGTATGAGGGCCACCTCTTTATCATCTGCCTAAAATGAAATGAATAAAGGAAATTAAGAGCTATGTGGTCTGACATCTGAATCATGCATGGAAACAAAGGGGTCCATTGGAAAAAATTTACATTGAGAGTCTCACAAAAAAATGAATGCCAACTCACGGGAATGTCATAGTCTCTTATCTCCCCCAGCACGCTCATCCGTTGACCAGTGCAGTTACTGCACCCTGCTCCATCACAGGCGGAGCAGGGGGGTCTAATGAAAACTGTCGGTACGGCCCCCGGCCGCAGCTTCAGAGTTCCAGAGGCAGCCAAAGCTTTCAGGTTTGCAGGTGGTTTGTGATCAAAATACTCTCTTCCAAAATGCTCACTGCACAGGTGAGATGTTGGCGTGGCAAACCACTGACCGAGAGCACGCTGGACTTGCTTCTCCCATTTACGGAATTCATCAGGATCTTTGGGGAATTTGTACAGGGTCACGCCATCTTCGACTGTCTTGCCACAGCCGTAGGCCACACAGTGGTTGGGCATTCTGTGTTCTCAGCTGGATTCTTTATTGTGAAAGATGCTCTCATGTGTTACAATGCCACGTACGGTAACGTTAGCTATTGGTTTGGTCACAGGTCTGTCAGTGACGGCAAATACGGTCATTGGTATTCGAAGGTCTGGATCCCATTTGATTGGTTTTTTTTTAACCACAAGGTATGCTATGTTAGGAGGAAGTAAAGTTGAGTAAAGCTACAGTGTCTGGTAAATAATCAATTCGTTCGTACAATCTAATTAATACGATATGTAACATATGCGGCAATGACCGAGTTAGATGCAGGCTAACGTTACATATACTTAGCTACATCGGACGGACGAATGTCCAATATAAAACTAACTTCCCCTCAAGGCTACATACAGGATATAACTTTTTCTGCCAGACGTCATATAACACCATTGCAAACACGATACCCAAAATAGTTACAGTAATAACAGTGAGGATTAGATGTCCCTAGAAGCTTGCAAACATACGCAAAGACAAATACAATCTTGCTAGCTTGCGGCCATGAAAAGTACATTTGAGATTATTATTATATTTTACAAATGGTAGTAATATCCGTGTTATACTACACCTATTAATTTCAAGATATTTAATGGCGTGCTCGGCAGAAAACTCACGTTTAATATCAGTTAGCACATTGCACAGGTATAATAAATCTTCTTCGTGTTTACCTCTTGCGCACTGAATCATGGGAGTTGGTTTTCAAGCTTTTTGTAGCTTCCCCCAGTTTAGTTTTGGTTAAGTTTAGTCCTTAAACTTCCTATCTGATTAGGGTTAGGTACACAACTATTATTTTTATTCATTTTGAATTACGTTAACGTTAGAATAAGACGTAGATTAATTGAATTCATTGAAGTCGCCAGAAAGACATAACGCTTTCCACGATGTTCCAGACAACTGTATAACCCATCGTGCTTTGCGTGTAGTTGGGAAGATGCATGCAAACGTTTCCGGTTAGCGGCTTGTTTACATTTGTTAGCTAGGTAGCTGGCCAACGAATGTAAACAGAAGTAATAGTATACTATAATTTCTTTGATTACTGTTAACATCATCATAATTAATCTACAATGTACAAAAGTAACGTTACTACTTCTCGGTGGCAGCATGGGCATGACTGTTTGTCCAGGACGGTAGATAACGTAACGGCGAATAAATGGTAAATGGTAAAAATATGTAACGTTAACGTTAGAGATGGAGACATTCATTTTAGATAGTTATTACATAATGCACATTATTCATACATTTTTATCGCTAAAAGTGCAACCAAACGCCGCATTTTAACCACCGCAATAAGACGTTTTTACAAAATACGGGTAAAATGATTAACGTTATATGTGGTGTTAAAACTGTTTATTAAACAGTTACATTTAATGTAACGTTAGGCTAACGTTACCAGATGGAAAAACATCAACATTGTCATTTACGGGTGCGGGGCGATTGGGAATTTGTATCACTGCTCTGTTGTCGGATGCACACAGCAGCAGGCCCTGTTTCATCAGCCTGTCACTATTGGTGTTACTTGCTGCAGGATCCACAACACTGTTAACACTATTAGTTTGTTAGTTGAATGTCTGTAAGAACGTGAGAGTAAAAAGAGAGAATGGTTGTAGGGTTTAACAGGGTTCATGCTGAGCTAGCAGAAAATGTGTTTAACGTTAATCTGTAGCCCTTTTCCTTTTACGTAAAAAAAAACAAATAAATATTTAATCTTATTTCACCCTCACCGTTCTATGTAAGCGGTCTGCAAGACAGGGCGGAACCGCTCGGGCGTTTGACCAATCAGAACAGAGTGGGCGAGCCTGGATCTGTAAACCCCTCACGTTACCAAATAATCTTGGCCAAAAATCGGTATCGGTACCGACCACGGTCCCAGACCAAATTTAGCCTCCGATTGTCAGATGGGGTGAATTGGGGTTAAATCGGCCCAAAACTCCTATAGTGTTTTGACAACGTAATGTTAAATAATATCCTCTTTTTTAAAATAAATATTATTTTTTTTTAGATCCATATGTTTAGTTGATTTACCCATAGTGTTCATCCATTAACATTTAGTAATACTGATTATAATGTGACACCCTCTCTCTGTGTTTCATCCTGATTTCTCTCTTCTCTTTCAAGAGTGCTGTGTGTGTGAGGGCATAAAAGTTTTGCTGTGTAGATAAATATGCATGTTAAGAGACAGTTCTTATTGCTATATAATTTTGTATTTTTTTTAAAGGTATGAATGAACTATACTTATATATATTTAATGTTTTATACACAACTAAAGAATTTAGATAATTAAGAGGAACAGATGTTAAGGCTAGGCCTACTTCAGGGATCTATTTCAATATTTTTTATATATTTTATAGTTAAGTTGAAGTTATATTTCTTTTTCCCCAAATTTGAAAAGATTTTGAAATCTATTCATTGTTTTCTGTTAGTGGTAAAGATAAAAATAGTTTTTTTAAGGGGCTTGTGGCAACATGGCCAACATGAAAAAGCAACTTAGCCACCACGGTTGGCGTAAGTAGGCTACTTATTATAAGGGGCGGGATTATACCTGTCAGTCTGAAGCGCAGTTGTGTTTTACTATTGCATTTGTCCAGTCACTTAACAGCTTTGTCCTGCCTAATACATGCCTTCTAGAATCATGGTTCAGAATTGCCACACGTGGAATTCACTTAAATAGTTGTAGAGCTCTATTTTCTAGAATATTTCTGTTCACATATATATATATAACACAACGTAAAAAATACACGTCTTTATAATCCTAAATATTTTGTTTTATTTTAACATTGAACCCGAAACCAATTAGTGTTTTCTAATCCAGCCACTTCAATGCATGCCCTTCTGTCAGTTTACAGATGGGCATGCAAGGTTTGGCATGCAACAAGGTTTTTAAAGTATTTAAGTATTAAAGTATATTTTGTTATGAAATGCGTCAATTTTATTCAGGCCTTGTTTTTGAAAATGTAAGAAGCCATAGAGGAAAGGGAAGACTTCATCTACGTTGTTGTAAGAAGTTTTATATATGTAATTAACTAATTGGTAACAAAAATACTCAATCTGCCTTCCTAACATTATACCTTACTTCGAGAAACTGTATTTTTCTGTAGCCTAATATCTTGGTTTTCGGTGTGGCTACCATGTGTATAACGCATTGTTGCAAATAATCACTGGCATCGAGTTTTTGTCTCTGTAGCCAGTTCAGAAACTGTTATTACCAGTGCATTAACAACATAGCGGTGACAAATTGACCAGTAAAAATCTACACATACAGCCATGGAAATAATTAAGAGACCACCATATTTATAATATAAATATAAAAAAGATTTAAAAAAAGATTAAATAAATTTGAAGAATATATATTAAATACGACTACAATATATATATTTTATATTATTATATTAGGCCTATTATATTGTGAAAATGTGCTGTGGTCTTTCATGGCTGTATGTACGAAAGAGGGAGATAAATTATATTTGGCCCCAATCTGTACTGTGATTTACACTTGTGGTACAAAAGAATAAGGCAGACACATTAGTTCTGTAGTGATGTAAGTCGCTTTGGATAAAAGCGTCTGCTAAATGACCTAATTAATTGAAACAGGACATTTTTTTGTACTTATTTTAAAAGGCTATAATATTTCTTCTGGGACAAACAAAATTACAATAATATCTCATTAAAAGTAGTACCAATTTTTTTTAATTGCAATTATTTAGCAGAAGATAACTTTTTTATAAATAAAATCAACACAAACAATAAAAAAGTTACTTTTAATAATTAATCACATTCTTTGAAAAAAGGTTTAAAAGAAAAACTGCAGCAAAGCACAATGATGACGAAGCTGTCTTCTTCACCTCTTTTTGAAGCCATACTTCATTCTTTCATAAAACTGCAACTCAGTTTTTGAGTTTTTTCCGCACAAAGTTACGTATTAATATGGTATTAATGCGGGAGTTTCGCCGCAGATTTTCAAAAAAGTGAACCTATAGATTCATTACACATAAAGTGAAATTAAAACCAAAGTCCTATAAATTAAAAAATATATATTTGTTTTAATTTTGATACGGCTTACAGCTCGTGGAAATCAAAAATCCAGTAGGCCTATCTCATATTAGAATAAAGAATTTTCTTCCCTTTAGGATTCCCCCCGTCGTTATTGCTTCTTTCCTTCTTTCTTTAGAAGCAATAACAACAGCGCCCTCTGCAGTCACAGAACACCGACCCTGAGCCCAATACATTTTCGGTTTCGAAGATGGTTTCGACTAGTGCCTTCACGTAGTGAGGTATCGAAAGCAGATTTCAGGTATGAAATCTTGTATATAAATACATTTTTGTAATGTGTAATAATGTGTCATATTTGCCTAAATGTTTTAGCCTACTGAATGTTAATTAATTCGTTATTTATAGTTTTTGCCTGTGTTCTGTTGGAGGCTTATCGAAAGCCACATACAGTGAGGTTTTACAAGCACTAAGCAAGTAACCTAGCATATTTTCCTCAGGTCGGGGAAAAAGTTAGATAGTTACAAATGTAAATGTATATTATAGGCTTATAATATAGCCTATAAGCCTGAAAACCATGAAACTATAACGCTAAAATGTGTTACAGCCCTTGTTCCTATAGCCTACTTTCGGTTTCTTCTGGACTACGGCATATTTGCAAACATGTTGCAATCAGCGGGTTTTCCGGTATTATTATGCCTATATAGCCTATAAATAATGGGGGCGCTGCCCCAGCGTCCTGTCAGGGTGAGTAGCATGGGGGGGTATTGTGTTCTGACATCCAACTTTGATCCTGTTTAGATGGACTGTAACTCTCGGCAAGAGAAAAGTAATCTTATATTAGGCACAATTAGGTCATTTAGCAGACGCTTGCGACTTACAATTACATGATGCTATTACAAGGAGTAGCCTATTACTGAAGGTTTTAATTTAATTTATTTAATTTCCTCTATTGCGCGTTTCCTCAATTTTTTTCTCTTTCTGCCTCCCTCTATGGTTGTTTCTGCTCTCGCACCCAGATGCACACTGTGCGTGGTCCAGGCAGATCATCTTTTGTTGGAAGAACTGTACGCGACGCGACTGTCCCGTGTGCTCTGAACTGAAAAACGCTGTGGACAAGATGACTTCACAATGTGAGTGTCTGTATCTAACCATGTTCGATAAACGAATTAGTGTTGTGTTGCTTGTAAACCTTTCGTTTTTTTGGTATAATCTTTCATATGACCCGGAGTAATGAGTTGAGAATACGTAGACGCCTCATAGACTGACGCTGCCTATTGGAGCTGATGTATCAGCGCGGCCGCCATCTTGGATGGGTCCCCAATGCGCCCCCAGTGCATTTTTTTTTCTGAGGAAGGTGTATCACCAACTACAATAATCATAACTCCCCGAATTTTAACCGGATTTTCACACGGTTTGGTTTGTTACAAACGGCAGAGATTTAGTTACGATACAGGACGCTGTCACACATTAAAAATACGTGCTTTCATGTTGAAAGACTTTGTATTATGCTTTTTAACTAAGACACATGGTATGCTATAGCATAGCCTATTGATAAATGTATACATTTTATATTTTAATAAAGAAACAAGTTTGATTGTTCATTTGAATTTATTTCTCTCTCTCTTTATAACTTCATTAACAACACTTGAAAAGGGTTTAGTATCCCACAGTGTATTGTAATACACAATACATCACTAATTCCTAAACATGCAGACAGAACTAACGGTAAAAAACATGTTTAGCAAAGTGTGATATTAACTTTTGTTTTACATATGAATCAGAGAAATCTCTGTTAGCATGTAGAGTAAAAATACACCTCTTTGGAGATGAGATGGGAAGTTGAAGACAGATGGGGTCGCACCATCTCTAAGCCTGACAATCTGACCCGTCCTGTCAAAATCATCAGGCTTGAAGTGCTCACTACAGAGCTTTGACTACTCAGTCGCAACAAAACCCTCCCGTTTTATAGCAACTTCCCATTGCCTCCTCAAGCCTGTTTTACTGGGAAACCTTCAAAAGTGAAGAAAAAAAACAAACAGCAAGAGACAATGAGAGAGAGTAGACCAGTTCCTGCTGTAAAGTTACACTTAAGTAACGTTAGGATGACACATTATTATAAATGGTAAAATAACCAAAATTATTGTTCAATCTTACTTGTGAAAGGTAATCCCACGCGATCTGGTATCAATACTGCGCCGGTTATTGGAACCGTAAACTGCACAAAATACGGGCATAGTTGCTCGCTCTCCGTTGACTCCGATTGACTCTGGTTCTAGCCTAGAGTGAGGAGACCCAACCAATAGGCTATGGCGGCGACGCTGGATTACGTTCCAGCAGTCTATGAGGCGTCTACGTATATATGTCTATGGCTGCATAGGCTCAGTCAGTACAGAACACAGAAATGATTTAGCTCACGACTTATGCTCACGACTCATATCTATGGGTCTTCGGGTTTGTGTCTTTCGTTCATTTGTCACGTGACAGTTGTATAGGCTGACATGACACAGCCGTGCGCTCTTTTTTACATCGCCCACAAAAGAGTTACAGCGCCGCATTTATAGCATATAGTTCAAATGAACCGAATGAATGAAATTACTCGATAAAAGATTATTCATTTTACTGACTGAGATTAAAATATCTTAATCATTACAAAAATACGAAATTCCCATCACTAAAACTAAAACCACCTCTGTGTTTGTGTGCTACCTGAATGATTGTGCTATCTGTGCTCAGCCTAAACGCCTAATCTTATATTTTCTTCCTGAATGCACTCAAAGCTGGGTCGTCCACCACATGGCACCAATTCATCCTTAATCGTGGCCCCTTCAGAACTCAGACATTTACCCTAATACTGCTGTATTATAGCCATACAAGGCTGCTAGTGTATCAAGAAAACGATTCAGTTCATAGGATTCATTTTGCTTCACGTGGTCACATAAAAACAAAACAACCCTCCTTTTTTAAATGTATTTATTTTTCTTATCCCTACAGCTTTACTAGGTGGTGCCAGTGCAGGTCTGGGTAGTTCTCTTGGGGCAGTCCCAGGTGGGCAACCAAACACTCCTAATCTTAACCCGCCGAACCAGATTGACCCCAGCTCCATAGAGAGGGCCTACGCAGCCCTGGGCCTCACCTACCAGGGGAACCAGATCCA
>JAODLI010074645.1:0-12983 GCA_027575585.1 Percopsis omiscomaycus | reverse complement strand
ACACACACACACACACACACACACACACACACACACACACACACACACACACACACACACACACACACACACAATTACACATAACTGGAAGGCAAATCTTCCTCAAGGAGGTCAGGGAGTTCTCCACCCTTAAAAACAATCCCTTTTGTTTGGATTCAACCCAAACCTCTAATGTGGAGCCCACATACAGCTGATTGACTCCCCTCTGTGCTGCTATCACAAGCTAGCATCAGGGCCCTGCTAGCCAGGGCAGGGACTGGACTGAGCAGGGCCAATGGCATGAGCTAGCGGGCAAACCTATATCTCTCTAACAAGATCACAAAGGCAGCAAAAGCACCAAAGCACACATCGTGGTTATGCTCCGACCGCACGCCGGCTGTGAGGTGGAGACACGGGCAAATCGAAAACTGGGGATTTTACATTATGTGACTTATTAAGAAAACCAAGACGCTAAGCTGATGTGGTTCAGAGTGGAAACAGCGGACATCTGGACATCTGCAGTGAGCTTCGTACGGTGGTTATGGAGACAAGTGAGGCATTGAGATCTAGGTTTAGATGTAGGGAGCTGGGGAGGGGTCACTAGAGGGTAGTTGTGGAAAACCCAGATGGGGGAGGGTAGAGGGAGGGGTTTCCCTGTTCAGCATCTCTTCAGCACTGTCCCTCCCTTCATGGGACGCCTGACAGCCCTCTTCCTAAACACTTGACGCATTGTGGAGGGGCCCTCCATAGTGCGTCCCCTCCTAAGTCTCCGCGCTGACTTACGGAGGAGGAAACTGAAGGTACAGGTGCCGCTTATCTGCTCCTCGTCTCTCCTCTCCTCCCCCCCTCTCTCTTTTCTCCTCCCTTTCAGCGCTATAGGCAATGCTCCTCTCAGGCAGGCAGGAGGCACAGTGCTATCAGCTCCATGGTGACAGAGAGATCTCCGCCCCTATCAATCATCAATCTGCCCACTATATCTGTCTTTGCCCTGTGTGTGTGTGTGTGTGTGTGTGTGTGTGTGTGTGTGTTTGTGTGTGTGTGTATGTAGCTCCTTCCGGAAGGTTCCCAGTCAACACAGATTTGTGTGACAGCAGCTTCATTATATGCGACAAGGCTTGGGTGGGTGTGAGTGTGTGTGAGGTTTTGTGTGTGTGTGTGTGTGTGTGTATAGGGGGGGGGGTTGGTTGGTTGGTTGGTTGGTTGGTTGTGTATGTCAGTGTGTGTTCTTGTTTGAGAGCAGGATGACTGGGGTTTTGTTTATGGAAGACTGGTCTCTCCAACGCCACTGGTTTTCAGGGTGTTGTAAACCAATCAAAACTGCAAACTGGGGAGAGTAACTGATGTAGTTATGGAGGAGGATCTGGGTGAAAAAGTAGTGACCGTTGATTTTGAATTGGTGTTGTCAATAGAAGAGTGGAATTAGGCTTAACAAGGTTAAACAACCCCTGGCAGACTAAAACAGCAGTTGTACAGGACCCACATAGAACACAAAGCAAATCGATCTTTACCATGTACACCTGGCGTCACACAAGGGCACTCATGCCTTTGCTATTAGCTGACCTGTCAGTGCCACTGCACTGCACTGCAGCGCAAGGCTCATCGGCCAGCTGTTGGCCTCCTCTCTGGGCCCTTTAGCAGTGCACAGCTGACTTCCTCCCTGGTAGGAGGGTGTGAGGAGGTGAGGACTGGGTTCCAGGGTGGAACGCCTTCTTTTGGCTACGTAACAGTGGCAATGGTTATCTCTACGGCACCGCTTCTTGAACCTTCTGACCCACAAATCCCAAAATGAAGTGGTTCAGCTGTGAACCACCTCCTTTAACTGCATAACAACAACAAAATCAATTTTAAGACTAGAACTTTAGATTCCAAGTAACAAAAATCTCAGGACCCACCAAAAAATGTTGACAACCACTATGGAGCACTCAACCTAGCACAACACCCATATGACAACACGCAGACAGGCAGACCCCTAACTGATCAGGGGTCCATGTGGCATGCTTTCATTTATCACCGATAACTTGGTCATTGTTCAAGACCTCCTCGCCACTTTCCTCACAACCTGTGGGATATACTGCGACACACTGCTCCAAAAGCTCATGCAGCCGCAGTGTGAAGACAAAATACCTCTCCCGCCCCCGTCTTCAGGAGAGGCGATGAGTAGTTTTCACTGGCAGACAGGACAAGCTCAAACCGCAGCTGAAATCTGAGTGACAGCAACAAGACAGATGATAACTGGGAGGTGTCTGAGGCCGCCGGCCGAAAGTGTATAATTATGCACGGAGCTGTAGGCAGCCGGGACGGAGGGGGAAGCTGGCGGGCCTAGGACCTCTCCCATCCCGCGGCGTCTACACTGTCTGCCCCGCCAACTAACCTTCTGCTGCGAGTCTCCCACAGCAAGGCTGAGGGGGGGGGGAATCTTTCACTGGCCGGTCGACTACACACACTTTCTCTAAGTGTCAGACATGAATCGCACCGGGATGCAACACACACACACACACACACACACACACACACACACACACAGGAAGTTGCTCTCCAGGAGGGTCTCATTAAGTCGTGTTTCTGGGCTCCTTGTGACTCGTGTCTGGCTTCGTTAGCCGTGACAAGCGCTGATTGATCACACAGACACCCAATGACTTTGTTCAAGGGCGACAATCTTCTGTTTTCCTCGCCCAACTTGTGTACCGCCGGAGAAGACTGGAACAGCTGTGAACCCTTGCAACGGGCGTGTCAGGATCGGAGCGCCGGCCCGAGCACGAGCAGCTCAGCACCAGCAGTTCAAGAGAGACGCAGAGTCAGGTCTAAGAGAGGACCTGAAGGGGAGCAGCTTACCTCCCCACTTCCTCTATGACGGGAGCAGGGCAGAGCAGGAAGGTGTCTTCTATTCCGACAGGCCTCTCATCTGCATAGGGGACATTATAATAAGAGATCCTTACTATCATCTGAAGTCCTTGTTGGAGCGCCCCTGCTCTCAACATTACAGTATGGCTGACACTCCATAGCAGCAGATAGAACACACTATGCTAGGGAGCCATTTGCTAGGATAACACTGTTTGAAAAATGCAAAGCACAAAGCTTAGTTCTTTCACATTCCTGTAATCAGACTCATAAATGTTCCCAGCTTCCCCTAAACCTAATAGGTGATGATCGGTTCAGTTGCTGG
Organism: Percopsis omiscomaycus; assembly: GCA_027575585.1. NCBI lineage: Eukaryota > Metazoa > Chordata > Actinopteri > Percopsiformes > Percopsidae > Percopsis > Percopsis omiscomaycus. The sequence goes on along the minus strand of JAODLI010074645.1, from coordinate 9,841 downwards.
TTTTGTTTGGAAGACACAGCCTGTTGTTGTGTTACCTTTGATCTTGAGCTTAGCTATTATGTTAATGATTCTGGGTTATTACCATGGCAACTGAACCCCCCCTCCCCCCCGACTACCCCCTTTTACGGTCCTAACCCTACTCAGTCACCTGTTAGTGCGCATGTGTGTGCCTATGTACAGCCTTGGAGAACTTACCCAAAGTGTGCGTGTCATTGAGTTTGAAGCTGCAGAGAACTTGGTCAGTATTCCTGGCGTGGAGAAAACCATTTCCTTTCACCACCACCTGGAACTTCTCTAAAGGAAGTAGAGTGAATAGAGGCAAAAATATAGGTGATGACAGCTGGCAATCACACATATACATGTTACGCTTTATTATAGCTCTCTGGATACATCCTCGCTTAAACACGCATGAAACAAAGCCGATGTGTGTGTTGCATTAAAAAGCCAGTGTTGCACCAATGTTGACAGTTATGCCAGTTCCCTCATTTGCTCAAGTGAACCAGTAGAAACTGCTGCACGCCTCATTTGTGTGTTTAATTGTGTGCGTACGTGTGTGTGCGTGTGTGTGTGTGTGTGTTACTGCCTAAGTCTGTTTAGAAAGACCATAATGCTCCAATAGTGTTAATGCTAAAAGTGCCGCAGTTCACAAATATCTTCCTGTACAGTCTGCACTGTAGCCAGTAGGTTTAGGCTGTGTGTGTGTGTGTGTGTGTGTTTGTGTGTGTGAGTGTGCTCGCACGCGCTCACGCGTGCGTCTGTCTTTGACCTTTCGATTGCCCCAGGCACTGTTAAAGTGCACTGGCGGAGCTTGCCAGCATATGTTGGGGTGTGCATGTAGCCGCTAGCCAGCATATGCTGGGGTGGAGAGAAAAAAACGCTAGCTTAAAAACAGGCCTGACGGGCAGACTAGAGCAGAGCCAATGTAGGCCTGACCTTACCTGTGGCACCACGGCATCGGGCTGTGTGTGTGTGTGTGTGCACGCAGGCTTTCTCTAGCATTTTCCTACCTAATACAAGTGAATGTTTGCCACCCCGTTAACATTTAACAGTGCAGCGTGAAGATCACTGGATAAAAGCATCAGTGGGTCTGAGTGAGTAAGTGACAGCACTTCCAAATAGGTCAAGGAACACACTCATGTCACACTCGTGGCATTGTGGACCCTCCAGTTTTTAGATTTGCTAACTAAATATACAGTATAAGAAATGGATGGCCATGCACTGTACTGTGTATCAGGCTGTCAATGCGTTATAAGTCTATCGAATACGGATGCTGGTGCATCGTGTGGCAGCTACGAAGCAGCTTCACCAACACACACGTCGAAGCTGAAAGGTCAGTCCTGTCAGCCGCATGGTGGGCAGGCCTGGTGGTGCCGGGCTGTCACCAACACACACACACACGCGCACGCACACACACACACACATATGCTGCTGCCCTCTCCACTCTGCTCTGTGTGGCCTCTTGTCTGCTTCCATCTACACCTGGACGTCTGACGGGCGTGTGGGTGGGTGTGTGTGTGTCGGACCGTGTGCACTTGTGCCTGGATGTCAATAGTGTGTGTGTGTGTGTGGGTGTAAGTACGTAAGTGTGTCTGTGGGGAAAGGGGGGGCGGGGGGCGGCGGGGGTTATGTCTTGTCTGAACAGGACCTCTTCAATCATTCTAGTGTGAAGGGACAGTGGATTCTCCAGAGGATGGGGTCAGTCGTTAATGAAAGCAGCAATCTCCGCTGTCATATTAGATATAAGGACTAAAGTCCCACTGCCCACTTTGTGTGTGTGTGTGAGTGTGTGTGTGTGTGTGTGTGTGAGTGTGTGAGTGAGGCATGTGCTGTCATGTCTGATAGCGAGGCCCAGCGCTCAACGTCCGGTCTGATGGCCAGTTGGCAGGCAGTTGGGTCTGGTCACTTCACGTCAACGTGACGCGCCTATGTGTTTGCATACGTGCGCTTATGTGTGTGTCTGTGCGTGTGTGTGTGTGTGTGTGTGTGTGTGTGTGTGTGTTGCTGTAAACGGTGTGGGACGACACAGCAGTGTGAGAGAGTAGCTGTCAGTCACCTTCATAATGTATATTGTGGTAGTTAGAGGGGGCGTGGCTAGGTTTATGTCCAGGTCCTGACCTCCCTTTCATTAGCTGTCTCCATATTGACCCCGAAACATCCCTTCAGTAAATACAGTAGGCTGCCAGCTCTTACAATATGCTAGGAAGTGCTCATGAAGCACAAGCATGAAGGAGGAAGGTCTTCATTTAGCTCTAGTTGATAATATAATATATTCAGTATGATATTAACACACAAATGGCTGTAAACAATGTGCGGTTAAAAAACGGACCCCCCTTTGTGCTTTAATTGGGCCAGATGTAGGTCTTCATCCCCTATTCTTTCTTAGTTCACTGACCATTAGAGTGCTCATCAATCTAATAAATTAGGCTGTTAGAAGACATTCGCGCTCATGCCTAGTGACACACCGGGGCTCAGGGAACGGACCAGAGTACATCATTATCACTAAGGAAACGAGGGCTCTTTATTACTTTCTTAATTCTGTCTTTTTTTTAAGTTAACCTATGGAGGGACCTGCATGAGGAGCTTGGACTAGCATAACCAGTGTAGCCTCTGAAATCACTTCAAAACATACCTTTACATACTTGTTTCATGTCATGTCCTTTTTTCCTATTACATCCTCATTTATTCATACAGTTATTACTTACATTTTATTACATAAAAACACTACCGGTATGTTTGTTTTCATGTTATCATTCGCTTTTGTTTTGATCTAATTACCTCTCTCTCTTTCACCTCTCCTCTCCTCTGTCATCCAAGCCATTATCCCTCCCTCATATCCCGTAATGGAGGCTGGTTGTCTGGGAGCCCGCTGTAAATGCACTCTCATAAGTGTGTCTTAAAAAGGTCATGTCAGTGCTCAGCCATCCTGCTGGCTTGGCTACACCCAACCAATGAGTCCATCCCTCCCCGTTTAATCAACTTACCTCCGCTAGCAGATTTGTTAGCACTTTCAGATTTGTTTGGAATGAAAAGTGCATTATAAATATTGCTTTATTGTTATCATTAACAATATTATTCTGTCCGGCGAGTGCCTGGAAATGCCGTCCAAGGGCCGGAGAGTGGAGAGACGGGTGGGGTCGAGCGGGCCAGAATCTCGTGTTTAGCATATAGGATGTGGCAAACTAGGCCAGCGGGGCAGTCATGCGTAAAGAAGCTAATTCCTCTGTCCAACACGCACCGCGCTCCCCCCCCCCCCCCCCCCCCCCCACACACGCTGGGGTGGAAGCGGCTATGCTAACTACCCCCTGGCCGTGTGCACGACAATACGCTCTCTGTCAATCCGAGGTCATCAGCGCCCAAGCGTTCGCTCGACCCCCCGCCTTGCGCTCCGGAGGCTGCCGCCTGACTCGTTCACGTGCACTGCAACTGGACTACCTGTGCCCGGTGTCCTTGTTTCGCTCATTCCGCTTACCTCCTGCGCACACGCTGGATGGCTCTGCTGCCAGAATCTCAATGCAGGACTTCTTGATAATCTGAGGGAGAGGTACAAGTCAGGTGAAGGAAGGGACAGGAAGAGCTCTTTGACAGCACACTGCCAGTTAGAAGACTTTAGTGCTCTAATATAATCTTGTTGTTTGTGTGTGTGTGTGTGTGTGTGGGGATGTGCATACTGAGTCAATTATTCCCCTGAGGGCTTGGAAGCCTCCCCATACAGGAAACACGTGTTCCATGGTGTCTGCTATAGTGGCCAGCTAAGAGACACACACAAACAAGGGGATAAAACCTTGAGTATTTAAGCTGCGTTTCCTGTATTCTACACTGGGTCCTACCTGGGTCTGGTTAAACTCTTTGATCCCCACACAGTAAACAATGGCCCCCAAAGTCCTGGCTCTCTCTGCCTATCAAAAAGAGATACACAGAGATACTCATTCAATTCCCATACCATCACACGCAGCTCTCTCTGTCACACACAGTTGGATATTCACAGCTTCTACTATTGAATACATGCATCCACCTCACCTCTCGCTGAGCCAAGTCAAACTGCAACTCGTTCAGTTCTCCATCGGTCAAAGCGATGATAACACTAGCAGTACCTTTGGAAAACATTGTAAGAGTTAGATTCACCGAACGCTAGCGAAAATAGGTAGCTATTATTGGACAGCACTCACCGGTGTTCTCTTGATAAATCTGCATGTTAGCCTGCATTTGCAAAGAAGATATTGCATAAATCGAGACGCTGCCTTATAGATAGTAAATCCTGGGAAATGAAAGGAACTGAACCCTCTGATCCTTACCATTTCCAAGCCCAGGTTCATATAGGTGTCACCTCCAGGAACGACTTTATTCAGAGCCATCAGGCCCGCAGTGATCAACTCTCTGTGAGGTAGAGCAGATACAGTCTGCTGACAGATGTACTAGAACAGTGGACCTCTCTAGAAGAGCTGAAGGATTGTGAATCCCTCCAACAAGCAAATAGGTATTAATATTTGTAGTGTCTCTGGTTGCTCCCACAAGAGACACCTTGGAACTGAAAGGTGGATTCTGGAAGATTTACAAATTACTGCACTCCAAAGAAAAGTAGAAGCCATCATATACTGTATTGCCAAATCCTTTCCCTTGTCTTACTCGCTCTTTCTATAGTTCTGTGGTCTTATTAAACGGTCTAAAATGAACAGAATCAAATTCTCAGACCTTATTGTAAAATATATACTGTAGGTCAGTAGAGCATTAGTTTCAAAAAGTTAGTCTCCACAAAAGATAAAAAACAAGACAAGACATGCAGAGGTATTAATATGTAGACAGGTGAAATATTCCCAATAGTCCTCCAGATTCCCAATATGTAAGGTCACGGGTGTTACCTGTTCTCGGTCAGCTTCATGATGTCTTGACCTCGTGACGAGAAGACAATGAAGGACATTCGTAACATGGGGCTGAAAAACACACAGTGGTCTTAGGTCAGCACGGGTAAAAAAGGGACAGCTTATGAAGACGTGTGAATGACTAATCCAGCACCTGATGAACTTTTCAGCCAGCTGCTCCACAAAGGAGTAGATCTCTATCCAATGGTTCTTCACACTCCCAGACCTAGCAGAGACAGAACACACACATCATATGAAGGAGGTGACACTGTTGTCAACACCGTGACAAACAATCATTGCAGGCAGCAATCCTTCACCTAAGCAGAGACATTCCATTTTCCTTAACCCAGATTGTATTACAGGCTATGCTAAGCTAAAACAGTGGTTAGCCGCGCCCGCTGTACACATTACATTACATTACATTACAGCATGCCCATCTTGCTAATTAAGGCCTCTCCCAGGGGGCTGCTAATGGGAGCTAATTGCTGCTGGGCCAAAGGGTTGAGGTTAGGCAGGGACAGATGTAGCAGTCTGCCTCTAGCAGGGACTGTGTCGCAGATGGGGCGGTGTTCCTTGCTGGGTGTGTGTGTGTGTGTGTGTGTGTGTGTGTGAGGCTGAACAGATGGTCCTAGTGAATGCAGTGAGCCTTACAACAGGTTGGGGGTCCACAGAGTGAAAGGACTGTGACATGAACAACAGAGGGACACAGAAGTAACTCATCAGGGGGTATTTGTGTGTGTGTGAGAGAGAGAGAGTGTGTGTGGGCAGTGCATGTTGAGGGGTGCAATAACATCAGACAAAGGAATACAGCCATATACCCAGCAAAGGGCAAGGCCGCCGTAAACAGAGAAAGTGTGTGATGCTTTAGCACTTAACAAAGATTAACAATGTTTCTTTTGTGCCTTCCTATTTAACCATTCATTATTAGGGTGCTGCTTGGAGCTTCTATGGCCCATTTCCCAAAAATTGAATGCCTGGCACACTTTGAAGCAGCAATCAAGGAGCACATCATGTCTGACAGATACGTCATTAAGCAGTGGGATTACAGGCTTTATTCCATTTAGTACATTTCTGAGTAACATAAACAAAAACAAGTTGTACCTCCCTAAAGGGGTACTGTGTAAGATCTAGGGTCATTATTGGATTGGAAGCATTTTAAAACCTCCCATTTAGGGCAAAGTATCCCCATATCAGTCCATACAGCAGGATTAGTGTTATGCTTCCAATCTTAATGAAATGTTAATGAAAGTTGGTCATTAAGTTTGTATATGAATGTGAGGCACGCTATTGGACAATGCATGCAATCCCATGTAGTGTCTATGTGTCTGTTCTTCACTCATACAGACAATACACGCTACCCCTTTAAAGGGCAATTCCAGCCAGGTTTGACCTTGATCTAAATTTCCCAAATATGGTTACCATTTGTGACCAAAATATAATCAAACAACAATAAGTTTGTAACTTGTAACTCAACCGTAACTTGGAAAGTCAAAATTGGAAAGTATTCCCTTTTAACTTTGCAAGCTACATAAATATGACAGACTCACATTCAGCTACAAGGATAGTAACTATCTCTTCTGCTAAAAATGTATTGTTGTCTGCATGCATGTCAATACCAGCCTCTTGTTGCTGTATAATTATGTTGTCTGTGGTTTCTGTTACTATGACTCCATGTTGCATTACATGCCATTTTCTATAAATGAATTAGGTGATTTCACCAAATTACTTGCATTATGTCCTTATTCCTAAAGGCAGACTTGGGTAAAGACACCCACCCAGCTCTCACCCACTATCCTGTACGTCACGCACCTAGAGGTACAGTATAATATGAATCTGTGATGTAATAACTAGTAATAACTTTTTTCCAGTACAATATTTGCCCTCTAATATCATAATCTTCATCTCCTCTCAGATCCTAAACAAAAACGAACACAAAAACATATTTGTGGGCTAGACAGACAGGCAGGAAGACTGTTGCCTTGTATTTGCTGGGTGTCAGACATGGACCTCTGGAATGCAGGGAGCTGAAGGAGCTTTTAGAAGTATTTCTATTTTTGCATGTGCTGTTGGCATAGTCATAACTTAAATATTGGGATATACATTTTGAAAGGTGGAAATGTCTGAACATATCAAGGTATGAAACCCCATCCCACACTGTGTAAAAGCGATCTTTTACTATGCTAGCCATTATTATTTAAAAAAAACATTTTAGCGATGGCGATTACGACAATATGATATTTCATATCTACTGTCACACCTCCCTCTCTTACTAAGAGGTGACATCAGGTCACGGCATGGCATTTAAGGTCTGACAAAAAAAAAGCCCCACAAGTCAACACAGAGCCGGGAGAAAGAGCAGTGTCCTCCTGAAGGGCTGTTGGACCAGCCCATCTAGACGCACTGACAAACAGGGCCTTACCAGGGGCCTGGCCACGCGTGTCTGCGCGCCACAATCCCCGGGCGGGTCCTACACTTTCTGACGGTAATAAATGGGAAGAGCGGACCTTTAAGCTGCTGCCTTGCCGTTTGAGATCTAGTAACATTATGTAATTTCTTAAAAACTGCCCATTTTGGGCATTGTATTTCCATGTGTATCAATACTTAATACTTGTGTTTTGCTTCCATTCACAGTGAAATCTCTTGGCTGAGAGGAACTGTTTACTTTTAACAAAAGTCACACCGACATTGGCTGCAAATCTGTGGCAGAAGTTTGGACAAAGCACATGTGATCATGTAGTCTGTATAGTGTTACAGGGACCAGTCTTTTCTCTGCTCAGCTTCCTGTGCCGAAGCTAAAAACCCACCTATTGAACTACATTGTTCAGAGTAATAATAACGTATGTTGTAAGACAAAGGACTTAGGCTGTTAACAATTATATATGGATGGAATTATATGTTAATAGGTAATGTAGGCTATGTTGAAAAATGTATAGCTAAGTTAGCCTTGATGACATGCTGTGACCTATTCAGCTAATGACAAATGTAGGCTACTAATTGTAAGATGCTTTGAATAAAAGCATCTGCTAAATGCTGTAACTGTAACTGTTTTAATTGTCTCTACTGGGGTTGAGAGAGGAGATCCTCTGCTACTGTATAAAAGTCCCTCTCTAACGCTCTCCATCTGCTTAGCAAGTTTGGACATGTCAGGATGTTCTCTGTCCATGTGTATAATCTCACCTCGTAGTTTCAGCCAAGATATGAAAAAAATGTCAGTTAAAATGTCTGGGCAGCTCACACCCACAGCCCGTGACTGCTGGGAGATCATAGAACCATACATGGATGTAGACTACAATAATATGTGTAGACTAAAATGGTAGGCTACACACTACCATGCAGTAAGAAAGGCGATCCTCTATTACAGAGTAACCTGGAAGATGAAAATGAATTTATGATCCTATGAATGATACTGTAATATTAAGGAGCCAGTTATAAAGAACATAAACACAAGTTTCCTGTGAAGGGTGTTTTGACAGATCTAGACTACTGACAACAAAAAGGAGAAAAACACATTTCCCCTCATTCAGTTGTTTCCTTAAAGACAGCACAAGGCTTTAGCCTACTCGAGGGCTGCTGCTACAGCTGTGTCCGCAGGCGTCATCGGCCTGAAACTCAATCCATCCTTTGCCCTGCCCACACCCCATGGGGAAGGCTGTTTTTGCCTCACGATTTTAAAACGAGAGAAAATAATAATGTATTCTAATGTACAAAAACCTCCACGTAGCCTATTTAAATCCCTGTTTTAAAGCCTTCCTAAGATGCACACGTTCGCTAAGCCAACGGGAAGTTAAAAGTTCCCTTGTTGAAGCTGAACGTGTTCTCATTGTCTTGTAATTCCATAAAGCGAATAATACACCAAAGAAATTAATAAATAAAATAGTTTTTATTAAATAAATAAAAAACAAATAATCTTGCGTATTTTGAAATCATGACTGACACTTATTGGTAGGCTACTAGGGGGGCTACTACCAGAGAGACTCTGAAACGGAATGCGCCTCGCGGTTCTGGGTGGTTGCATGGCAATGTCCAGTGATGAGAAAGTAACAAAGTCATAAATAATATCGGACACTCACTTGTCTAGGACAAAATAGAGATCGAAGGCACCCTGACAGGACCTCTCCTCCTCCTCCTGTTGATCCGTCAGCGCGTCTCCTTCCACCAAGGGTTGGAGAATGAAAATCCCCAGCATAACCAAGCCAAGGAACAAGAGAATCTGTGTTCTCGCCATCTTTCCTACTTACGGTAACTACTCCAACACTGTGACAACTACAAATGTTCACATTTTCTCAACGCGACGGCAAATTTTTCCTGGGTCGTCTTTTCGGTTATTTATTTTACGATGTTTGGACTATCTCTGTTGTTTCGAGCTGCAGGCATTTAGCGTGTTGAAGCCTGGTGTCTAGCCGGGCTCGACAAGCCCTCTCTTTCAAACAGCCGAAAAAAAAAAAAACACGCGAGCAGGACGGAGGAGCGACACACAAGGAAGGGATGCAGAAGTCCACTTTCCGGCATAAAACATTGTTAGGCCTATCCCAAATTCAGTAGGCTACACGGTCAGACACAGCCTGAGGTATAAGGGTCCTATTTAAATATGACTTCACGCAGCCTATGCCTACAGCTAGCTCTAAACATTTATTTTGTATTTTAGCTAAATTGCTAATCTACTAAATCTCAAAGTTGGGAGAAATGTGTAGCAAGTAATATGCTAAAACGTGAATTTATTAGTGTGTAGGCTATTCGAAGTTTTGCACCACAATGCATCCACTAAAGACTGAGACCTCCATACTAGACCTACATAGTCCTACAAGGACGCCTCGAACTACTGCACTACAAGTTTGGCCCCCAAATGCAAAACAGAGGAACTACAGGAGAAAAACAGTAAATAGAAAATGACCAATGAAAATGCTTCTTCTGAATTAAAATGTGTTTTTTTTATGATGGTAATAAATTATTAGTCTATATTTTAAGAAATGGTTTCCTCCTCTTTC
>JAODLI010074644.1:0-12984 GCA_027575585.1 Percopsis omiscomaycus | reverse complement strand
AGAAAGACTAGCTAGCGGTTAGCTAACAGGGAATAACTGACGGTTCAGTGACAGTCATGGAATCCGGGCTCTCTGCTGAGCTCAGAGATGTAAGGGGTTTATAGCCTTGCCTACCCCGCTAACTACTCACTGCAACGTCAAGGAAAAAGGATGGCCGGACAATCAGATGCAGATGGGGGATAAACGGGCGGACACAAGGATGAGTCAATGGACAGACAAAGGACATTTTAAAATAAAGGAGTAAAACTTGAATACACAAAAAACTGAAGGACACGTAAACTACATCCAGGATGTTCGTTGGATAATTGCCCCCCTACAATCCCCCTCTTTCTTTCCTTCCTTCCTTCTTTCTTTCCTACCTGCTCTGTTTTAGGAAATGATATGCTGACCAATTTTTGTTTTATCTGTCCCTATCCCCCCCCCCTTTCTTTCTGTCTGTGGAGAGTGCTCTTGAGCTGTACAAAAGGTTAGCCATGAGTGTCAACTTCCCTCTCTGTACATTTCAGCAGACTGGACCAGGGATTCTGGGATCCCGTGACCCATTTTCAAGAAAAAGTTTATTTCTATAGCCCTTAATCACAGTTACAGTCAACGGGTTTAACAAGCCCATATTTAGCACTGAAAAATAACAATAGCCCATAACCTTAAACCCTCCATCAAAACAAAAAAATCCTTATAGCATGGTCAGGTATGCAATAGATGCCAAGTGGGTCCCCAATATTGCTTGGCAGTACTTGTTTTTAGCAGTAAATAAACTGTAGGTTTCTAGACTAGGCTACCCCAGGCCAGGTTGAACACACAGAGAGCCATCACTCTTAATCATTTTGAATGTGACATTGAATGACAGTTGAATTCTTCACAATCTGCTGCAGTTGTGTCAATCATCTACTGTGGATCTCTCTCACAGGCCCATAAGCCTTTCATACCTGCTGTGAATGAATGCTGTTTGTATTTTTTTTCTGTCCTACATTGGGGGGAGAAAACTATTTTTATTATTCAGTTGTTAGTTCAGTTGTAATCATTAAGCTATATGACAGACAAGCTGCATACAGTGTATCCATTCCTTTGACTGTTTTTAAGCTATTTCTATTGTTCATCAAGCTAATACACCCCTAGGATAAAGCAGCATTGAGAAATGCCTTCACATACTTTCAATGTTCCTGCGGTGCTGGGTGGGGGGGTTTTACGCTATTAGGACAAGTCCATTGGCACCTAGAGTGCAAGCTTGTGTGGGCGTGTCTTTTTTCAAAATTACTTGGCGTACTGATTGTGTTGTACGGCCACGATTACCCATGATCCTCTGGATTAGAGATCTGCGGACAGCAACCTAAATATTTTCAAGGTCTGACCTGAAGAGGTTTTTAAAGTGCCGCAGTGAGGCTGTGTTAAGGAAATGTTCAGAAAACTGATAACATGATCTTGTGTAGATTTGAAGGGTTTCCTAGGCCTACTCTTTGCCCTCATGTCTGGTGCTAAAACTACCATAGGCCCAGCGATGGTCAGTGCTGTCATAACCCTGGTAGGGCCAAGGGACCACACCTTATTTAGTTGCTACTGCAGATTAAAGTAGAATAACCTTTTTTTCCCACTACAGGGACAGACGGGGCTTGCCTGACTAAGACCAGTAAAATGACAGGTCTGTAACATAGGATTAAACTATTCAATTCATATCAAACTTTCTGATTTCTGCAATAAGATGACTAGTAGAAAAATGCATTTGGAAAAGGAATTGTATGTGTAAATCCTGGTTTATTCCTTTCATTGGAAGGTGGTAAACCCTGTCTAGTCCTCTTTTCTTTTTTTTTTTTTTCCTTTCTTTTTTTGGAATCCAAGCTAGCACAAGGTGCTAGGCTTATGTGGTCCCGGAGTTGAGCCTAGGCTTGTACCCAACTTGGGTTTGGCGCTATATGGATTTAGCACATTCTTGGTAGGGCAATATAGCCTACTGAGCTGCTATTACCAGAGCTGGGCGCAATGTTAAACTGGTACTAGGCTTTCACTTGATGTCAAAGCATTTGAGGGATGCCATTTGGCATCCTTCTTTGCAATTAAGTTTAAAGGGATTTTAAAGCAAAATGTGTAGATAATCATCAATAATTATCTAATAATTCATCTTTAACCAAATCAAAACTTGATGAAACGTAATAAGATTTGCTTTCCAAAAATCCTGGTTAAATCGGGACCCCAAATGGCACAAGTAAAAGCAGCCTTAGCTGGCTTAGGTGCCTACACCCTAGGCCTATCTCTACTGTTAAGCCAATAGTACATCCCCATCGAGCTTAGGGCTAGTACTGGGATTCCAGCCACGGTCTATAAATGCCTATTTTTGAGCCTTTATTTCCTTTATCGGTCATATTAGGTGTGGTGCTACTATCCCAGCCAGGTTCCATCTATGCCTATTGTTGAGCCTGTATTCCATCGGGTGCTCTCAAACTGCCAAACAGCACAGAAGAAATGTAACTCTGGTCACTCCCACACCCTGTACCACAGCAGACTTTCTAAAGGCTATGTAGTAGCAGCAGCTAACAGGGTGAAAACGGTTGTGCATGGTACAAATTCCGGCAAAGCACTCTTTTAACAAATCCATGTGTCCACTTATGAACCACAGATTTTTGTTACCTTTTTTTTATTTATATTTAGTCTGTTAGGCTCAAATATTGCGTTGAGCCCAGCGATGCATAAGTGGACACTTTGTTGGTACAGTTATCGGTGTCAAAACAGTTAATGTATGAAGGCAGTCCACACAGTAGTTTAAAAGTAGAAAATGATGTTATCTATTCATTGTGATAATGTTTTAGTAAATCAAAGTGATCAGGAATAGCTTGGACCTCAGTTGGTAGTAGATTTGTCAAGCCTATCTATTTTAATTTTTTTTACACAACAGATATTGCCAATAATTGGCTGTTCAAACTGATACGAGGACTGAATTGAGAGTGAGTTGATCCTGGGTAACCCCGTCTTCTAAGCTGCGTTTGTGTGTGTGTGCGTGTATATTAACTCTCCCTATAGTCAGCCGAGAGCGACTGATGCTGTGCTCTCTTATTCGTATAAGCTCTCAATTCGGTGCTCTCCGGTCTCGTCTCATATACCATTGATGTCCCCTTAAGAAGGGACCAGCAGGCACGAATTAGGAAATGCACCTTGGGTAGATTTATGAATTCAAAATTTTTAGACTCCGTTTTTGAGTGTTGTCTGTCTAAAACGGGAGTAGTGTCACCTGTGATAACCACAGGAGTGCTCAATCCTCATTGCAGATAGAAAATAATTCAGATGAATTCATGTTTAAGTAAGGTGATTGGTTAGGGAATGCAGAATTAAATTACCAAGGTGTGAAAGTGCTTGTAAAAATTACAGTGCATATGGAAAGTATTCACAGCGCTTCACTTTTTCCACATTTTGTTATGTTACAGCCTTATTCCAAAATTGATTCAATTCATTTTTTTCCTCAAAATTCTAAACACAATACCCCATAATGATAATATGAAAAAACTTGTTTCCAAATTTATTAGAAATAAAGAACGAAAATATAATATGTACAAGTATTCACAGCCTTTGCTCAACACTTTGTTGTGGCACCTTTGGCAGCAATAACAGCCTCAAGTCTTTTTGAATATGAAGCCACAAACTTGGCACACCTATCTTTGGCCAGTTTCGCCCATTCCTCTTTACAGAACCTCTCGAGCTCCATCAGGTTGGATGGGGTGCACAGCCATTTTCATATCCCTCTAGAGAAGTTCAATGGGATTCAAGTCTGGGCTCTGGCTGGGCCACTCTAGGACATTCACAGAGTTGTCCTGAAGCCACTGCTTTGATATCTTGGCTGTGTGCTTAGGGTCGTCGCCCAGTCTGAGGTCAAGAGCGTTCTGGAACAGGTTTTCTTCCAGAATGTCTCTGTACATTGCTGCATTCATCTTTCCCTTAATCCTGACTAGTCTCCCAGTTCCTGCTGCTGAAAAACATCCCCACAGCATGATGCTGCCATCACCATGCTTCACTGTAGGGATGGTATTGGCCAGGTGATGAGCGGTGCCTGGTTTCCTCCAAACATAACGCTTAGCATTCACGCCAAGAGTTCGATCTTTGTCTCATCAGACCAGAGAATTGTTTCACTCTTTTGGCAAACTCCAGGCGGGCTGCCATGTGCCTTTTACTAAGGAGTGGCTTCCGTCTGGCCACTCTACCATACAGACCTGATTGGTGGAGTGCTGCAGCGATGGTCGTCCTTCTGGAAGGTTCTCTTCACAGAGGAACCCTGGAGCTCTGTCAGAGTGACCATTGGGTTATTGGTCACCTCCCTAACTAAAGCCCTTCTCCAACTCTAGGAAGAGTCCTGGTGGTCCCAAACATATTCCATTTACAGATGATGGAAGCCACTGTGCTCATTGGGACCTTTTTTTAAAGCGGCAGACATTTTTCTGTACAGTTTCCCAGATCTGTGACTCGAGACTATCCTGTCTCGGAGGTCTACAGACAATTCCTTCAACTTCATGCTTGTTTTGTGGTCTGACATGCACTGTTACTACGGGACCTTATATAGACAGGTGTGTGCCTTTCCAAATCACGTCCAATCAACTGAATTTACCACAGGTGGACTCCAATTAAGCTGTAGAAACATCTCAAGGATGATCAGTGGAAACAGAATGCACCTGAGCTCAATTTTGAGCTTGATGGCAAAGGCTGTGAATACTTATGTACAAGTGATTTCTTCGTTTTTGTATTTTTTTATAAATTTGCCAAAAATCGTTGTCATTATGGGGTTTTATGTGCAGGATTTTGAGGAAAAAAATTAATTGAATCCTTTTTGGATTAAGGCTGTAACATGACAAAATGTGGAAATGGTGAAGAGCTGTGAATACTTTCCGTATGCACTGTATTTAATTTTTTGTTTGTTTAAATTTACACAAATTAAATGTATATTCAAAATGGGGTTCAGGTATTTGAAACAGGCCAGGTGCTTTCCATGTCTTTGACTGTTCATGGTGCTCATTCTTTCTGTCACCCCCTATCTATCCCCTTCTTTCCAACTGCCTTTTCCTCATCATTAAAATGTTTTAGATAACTGTTCCGTGCTGGAATGAGAGTAAAACGGCTATGGATTTGGCCATGTACTTTGCACGCTTTGACTCAATATAAAGTCCATGTATTTAGAGAGCTATATTATCAATTTGTGGGTTCCTTACAGGGCTGGGTTTAATTAATTTCCAATCTTAAGTAATTCATAGTTATTTTTCCCCATCAAAATCTGCTATCTCCTATAGGGTTTATACCATCGGAACTCCTACAAATCTGTTTTATCAGTGGTAAATGAAGATTTGGTTTTATTTATTTTATAAATTCAAAAACAAAATTTTCTCTGATGCTTTTTACATGCCAAATCTTTACTTTGTTTTAAAATTTCACCCAGAGTTCTTGTTAAACATCTGAAAAGCATGGAGTAATTTTGCTATTTGCTATCTCCTGAATTCATCTGAGATGAATAAATCTGACACCAAAAATCTGATCAACTGATCACTATATAATCACGTTTAAAAACGAAATTGTGTATGAACCCTTATTATGAAATCACTTGGTATCCTAATAGCTATTTAATGCAGAAGAAATCCATTATCCATTAACCTTAATGCCACAGTCTGAAGTAATTGTGCAATTTCCAGGTCTGTTGATGCCCACACCATATACACAAACTCCCACACACTTGCCTATTTATGTTCTATTCATAAGACAAATTTTGTTTGTCCTTTGTTTGTTTATCTTTGTTGTACACTAGCCAATCCACCAACTCTCTTCAGTTTTATATCTCTGTTTACATTGTATCACTGAACCTGCCAAAATTAAGCTCAGTCTTTATTTTTTATTTGTTGGTTTATGTTAGTTTGCAGGTTGACCAGTATATGTGGCCTACGGGAGTTGTTCTTTTGCCTTATTTGAAGCCCACAAGTCCCCACCCTACACACACACACACACACACACCATTAACAAAGCTTAACTTTTTCATCGCTAGACTCCTATACAACCCCAAGTTCTGTCACAGAATAGATCGGCAGGGCGCCTGTTTCCAGATACTGACAGAACTTGTGTTGCGTATGGTTCTTGTCTACCCCATGTAACCTTTTATTCAGTCCCCAACACTGGTTCTATCTAGCTGCAGTTAATATAATATACAGAAACGTATACAACCAGAGTAACATTTATTGTACTCATTTTTTTATTTTGCACTGTTTCAGCTAAATGGTCCATCAGTGTTTTGTTTAAGATTTTATTTTTCCAGTTATTGTTCTTGTTTCCCGCACAGCATACAAAATGCCAGGCCTTGCAGAAATGCTTGGATTACTGGAATCCTTTATAATTCAGGCCTCTCGCTATAGCAATGGAAACCAGTGTAGTATTATTTTGACTGAAAAACGTCATACCACCCCAGCCCCACCCTGTCCTTTTTTCTTTTAATCTTTTCCTCCTTGTTTTATAATGAAATAAAACGCTGTAAAGGTGAATAAACTATTTATAACAGTAGTTCATCTGTACTGTGATTGAAGTTTGTCTTGACTGGGAGCACTTGTTTCACGCCCCTTTATGTCTCTGTGAGTCAGACCCCACGCACTTGCAGTGCTGTATTTTTATGACACACATCTGGCCTAGTTCTAGCTTGAAATATTTTGTGCACAAGAATCTATTTTGGCCTAGATCCAGTTTAGTTCTGTCCTATTTGTAGCCTTTGGTCCATTCTTCCAACAGATTATGTTTATACGTAGTAGAGACAAACCACTGAGTTGGAGAAAAAACAAGTTTAAATGATGCCAAAGCGTGGGTAGTACAACCAATTAGGAACTCAGAACTAGGATTTCGATCTTCGAAAAGGGATAAAAGGAAAAAGGGAAAAAAAACATTATCTTAATGTTATAGCGATACAGTACATTGACACATGCCCATATTGTGGAAACAAGTGTGTTGTATGCTTTGTCTTTATTGCTGCAGTTATGTCCCCTAGCACTCCTTACTATTGATGTCCTATTGTCCAAGGAATTAATTTGTTCCCGTTAAGGCCTTAATGCTAAAGGCAAGGAACGTAGGCATGTATTTAGAACTGATCAGAGACGACCACCCTGAAAAGACGAGACGCAGGACCAAGTTGTTTCCACAAACCAGAGTTGTGTTTACTGCAGTGTGTAAATACGATGTTGACTCGAAGCCAGCAAGATGTTAGCTTGACGTTATAAGCAGAGGACGGCAGACCCTTACCATGAAGTTGTGCATGATACATACAGTGGTAGAACTGGAATTGCTGAATTACATTCAATTAGGTTCATTTGCTGGACCTCAGCATCAATGGTAATTCTAAATATAATGCTGAAATCGTCTTTTTATAGCAGTAAAGCATTATAATGTTTCGCGTGTGCCTCACTGGGAGAGCTAGATGTACATGTACATGTTTTAGCTAACAGCCAGGGAAGTACATGCACACACAATGTAAGCGTATAGACTCTGGGGACAAAGAGTATGATAATACTAGGTTATAATAGCCTGACTGATTTAAAGCATGGTTAAATATAAACCATGCTACCCAAAAAAAAAAGATACCAAAAACTGTCGACTCCAGCATTTATGTTAGTGTATACCACTGGTATTATAATTCTCACATAAATGCATACATTTTTGCATTTTAAAGTGCCAAGATGGCGACAGTCAGAGCCAGCACACTTGAGCTTCAAACCTGTTCTTTAGAAAACCTATGGGTGACGTCTCAAAGGGTTTGTCCACTTACTTACAGTCTATGGTCATCACCCCAACCTATCCCCATGTTGTCCATAATGATTCGAATCCAGTGGTATACTAGTGTTCCATACCCCTTAACCAGTAAACCAATAAACAAACATGGGATTAGTGCAGCGAAAGAGCTTTACATTCAGGGTTACATGTGTGTGTTTTGACCATGACCTTAAGAGAAATAGACTTCTCCATACTGTACATGCATTTGTTTTCTACCTATTTCAGCGACACAGGCTTGCCATACACAACTTACTATAGGCTTACTATACTATAAGAGCAAAACGGGCTCAATTCCCAACAATTCCCACAAGTTGTCTGCATTGTTGGGATTTGAGCCCGTTTTTCTCTTGGGTTACTCTGGATAAGTGTTTATGTCATTGAGAAGGTGTCTTGACCAGAAGTACAGAAGAAGAGGCTTCATTTCAGGTAAGCTGCGCCTCAGAGACGCCCAATACAATTTAGGAACAACCTTGTTGAGTTCTAAAGCATTCTACTCTTGTGGAAGATTCTCCTTTGTTTGCCCCAACCAGTTCCTGTACAACGGGGTGAATGGGTGTATACCTGGTGCATTACACATGGAGACTGCATGCATTACTCCAGGTATGCAGTGGAACAGGACCTCACGTACAAGAGCGAATGAGGGGCTTGTCTCCTGGATGTCATGTACTGTCTAGTTGACTGGTTGACCTGGTTTCACCTGTTGGTGCTACGCAATTTGTCAAGGTGAGTGACAGAATTGGAGCGTCTAGGTCAGGGCTTGGTTGTGTGCGTGTGTGTTTTTATTTCCTGTTTAACCAGTTAGGATCACGTATATAATTACACCACCTGCAATTGTTGGTCGGAGGGCTAAAAGGGTGTGCAAATACACGCACGCATATGTTATCTTACTAGTGAAAGCAGTTAAATCTCTTCAATAATTTTCTCTTTTACCGTAAAGACAGTTCTGTGTAAATTTGTGATTCTATAGATTAGGCAACCGAGACCACTGGCACACTTTTAAAAAAATGGTGCTGTGAAACGTAATATGGCCAAACATGTTTATGTTAATTTCAGGTAACCTGAAACGTGGTGTGCCAGTTTCTCAGAACAAATCAAAAGAATTGCGTCTCTAACACAGCTGGAATTTATGTATTAGATGTATTAGAAAAAAAGAATTTGTCTGCCTATGGCTCTGGGACGAGTATAGCTTCAAACTTTATTTCACTTCACTTAACTGTATTGCTTCTAGTTGTTGTGTTTTTTTACAGTGCAAGAGTTTTCCTATTCTATGGCCAATGGGCAAGTCCATTATGGTGTAGATTGTTATGAAACGTTCTAGAATGAAGCATGTGGACAAACAAGCTATTGGCTGGTGGACTAAAGCCATATGTTTTTCTGGATGATAGCATCTGGTTCTCTGTCCCACAGGGGGGGGAATGGATAGATTGGTGGGTTTGAGGGGGGCTTTAGATGAGAGGACACAGGCTAGGCGACTGCCATCATTCAACCAATACAATGTTGGTAACGCTAGTAGCAGAACCAAAGGTATTACGAGACATTTTTCAGTATCATTACAACTCTCTCATTACAGCTAAGCAGCACTTACTTAAGTAAAATATCAACATGTGTTTCTTGCTGGCTCATAGACTTGGAAAGGAAAACGTTACACTGTCTGTGGTCTGTGTTCTGTTATATGGGATTTTAAACATGGTATTACATTTCTACATTATGGTATTTGACTTGGACAGTTTTATACATGAGAATAAAGTCATTTCATTGAGTGGGAGAGGAGAGTAGAGAGGGGAGGAGGGGAGAGGATTAAAGAAGGTCACCAGGGACTGTGGCTAGCAGTGGTAAACTGCTCCAACTCCTTTAACAGATTATGGACTGAACACAATTGCTATATCCCTCAACTGCATGTGTTGTCATTGAGAGACAAGGATCAAACATGTTTTCATACAAGTGAATGGCCGTTTCGCTGTTATTAATAGCTAAATGATGTAACGCAACAATGATTTAGCCTACTCCTGAGTCTGGACGCTGTTTGCTTTCCATAGGATAATTTACTGTACCACTTTCTTGCCATAGGTGGTTTACCACAAACTAGAAGGTCCAAGTTGGTAGTTTTTAAAAAGGATTAAACAAAATAAAGATTTTGTAATATTCCTATTAATATTTTAAAAGGGGACATACAGTATATCCTTGGACGACGATGATGAGAAACTGGTATCCATGTGTGTCTAGGGGCTAAA
Organism: Percopsis omiscomaycus; assembly: GCA_027575585.1. Taxonomy (NCBI): domain Eukaryota; kingdom Metazoa; phylum Chordata; class Actinopteri; order Percopsiformes; family Percopsidae; genus Percopsis; species Percopsis omiscomaycus. Next base: position 2,989 of record JAODLI010074644.1, on the reverse strand, counting down.
CCTCAAACCCACTGAACTCGGGAACAGATCTCAGATATGCGCGCACACGCACACACACACACAAACACACACACACCCCCCATTGGGACCGTCGCATTGCACTTTGCCCTAACTTCTGGTCTAGTCCAGATGTGGTATGCGTGTGTGTACATTTTGTGTGTGTGTTTTCGTATGCGGGTGTTTTATCCCATGTGAGGGGAGGGACAGGGAGAAGTAGAGGGAGAGACTTGTGTCCAACGGAGAACATGCATCACATCTCCGTCATTGTTGTCCAGTGACCATACTGTATAGTGCTGGTGCCTCTCATACGCGTCCCAATTTAATTTGATGTATGGAGTGTACACACACACACACACACACACACACATGTTTATGTGCTTGCACCGTATGTGCATTTGCCTACGAGAGCGGTGAGAGATTTATGAGCAGAGAATAGTAATGTTGTTCCCGTGCTTCCATGTTTTGAGTTCTATTATTTCCTTAATTGTCATGCCAAGAAAGCACTTTGAGTCAAACCCAGTTAGAAAAACACAGGACATGGAGAGGAACAGTTGGAGAGATCTGTATCTGGAGGGTCACGGAAACACAAACACAACAGGAGAGACGGACAGAAAACAGAGAGAGAGACAGAAAGAGTCAGAGATAAAGGAAGACCAAGAAATGCAATATAGACTAACATCTAATGGTTTTTCCTTCATTCTCTTTCTCCTTCGGTCCTTCCTGTCAATCAAGTGAGGACAGACAGACAGCTAGTCAGTCAGTCAGTCAGTCAGCCAGCCAGCCAGCCAGCAACAGCAGCTCAACAGAATCCGTGTTAGAAACAGTCAAAGAGGATTGACACTGATCTCCACATTATCGGTGGTGGTGTTGGGGGGTGCAGGGTGAAGATGAAAGGATAGAAAAGACACAAATATATAGATGAGCATGCCATTGACTAGCTGAAGACTGGATGGAGAGAGAAATGAACGGAAACGAGGGATTGCAAGGAGACAGAGGAGGAAGAGAGGACGACGCCGTGGTGGAGGTCAATGTTGATCTCTGCCTTCGCTGGCAGAAAGGATGGAAGGATAGAGGGATGGATGGATGGACGGACAGAGAGTGGGTGACAAAGCATTAAGCATTTAAGAGTGTACATTTTGTGTTATGTTGCACGTGTGTGTTCCATATTGTATGTGTATGCGTGTGTGTGTGCGTGTGCGTGTGTCTGTGCCTGCGTGTACATATGTGCTCAAGCTAGTCCTTAGAGGGTTTTAACCCACTTTACCAGGAATCCCAGCTCTCACCCACACACACATAAATATATGCAAACAGAAACCATTTGCACACTTTCTTTACCAAACGGAAATCTCTTCCACTGTTCTCCCACACTCTTACATTTTGTGTATGTGTGGGTGTGTGTGTGTGTGTTAAAAAAAAAACTGTTCATTTATCATCTGCTTAGATTTACTCAAACCCAACACAATTATTAACACAATTATTATAATTAACACAATTATTATAAACACAAATATTATATAATTATAATATATAAATGTATAAGTAGGCTATTTGTAAGTAGGTGGCGCTTATACCAGACACACACCCAAGAACAAAGCCGGTTTCCAGCTGTGAAATTTCTCCTCAATCCCGCCAGCCCTTGGTCTCTAATCCCCCAAAACACACTCACCCACTGTGCAACTAAAACCTATGAAACGCTGTATAAATACACATTCTGCCTAACTGTTCTACCACAGCTGACAGCAAAATGATCATTATCCCCAGTAGCGAGTGTAACAAATTCTATTTCAGTTTCCGAAATAGTATTATAAAAAGTGTGTGCATACACGCAAATATAGTATGAAGAGGGCTCCCAAATTCCACTGAGCGTGTGTGTGTGTGTGTGTGTGCATGCATGCGTGTGTGTGTGTGTGTGTGCACGGGGTCACCAACTATCCAGACCCTGGTGCCATCTGCCAATGACTTGGCAGAAATGATAATCAGCTTCCTCCCCATAATGCACTGCAGCATCGTTGATGCACTGAGCACTCTCCAACTGACTGGAGACCAGGCGAGGAAAAATTAGGTCACACACACACACACACACACACACACACACACACACACACACACACACACACACATCCTTCCCTCTTCCTGTCTCCGCCTTTGCGATTGCTCCCAGAGGAGCCCCAGAGGCAGAGGGGAGGTTCCCCATGTGGTCGTCTCGCTCTAGGGGCCAAACGCGGAGGCCACTATCATCTCTCTCCTCGTTACCTAGCTAAGACACAGCCAACAAAACCTGTCACAGTAACAAAGGAGACATAGGAAGACTCAATTAGGTGGAGAGGCAGCAAGAATGGGAAGGAAGGGGAGGTATTTCAATAGGGAGATGGTTAAACTAGGTTAAATAGCTTGTATGACAGTGGGAATATATAGTTGTCTAATCCATTTAGTCCTGCAGGGGGTTATAGTACCCCCAGAACCCCCAAAAACGTCCACCCTAGCTCAGATTTTCTTTATTTTCCCGGCCTCTGGGTAGAGAATGTTTTTGAGTAGAGAGGAGTGCGGGAGGGGTATTTGCTCGGAACCAAAGCAATGTTTGTGTAACGGCTTTTCAGACCATCTTGTAACCCCTCTAGATTCCTTGGTCGCATTAGGATTCAAGAAGGCATGTGCCACTGCTAAGCAGGCCTGGGCGCATGTGTATTATTCTGTCTAGTAGAATGAAAACGCCACCATAATTAGATTTGAAAAAGAAGGACGAGGGGAGAGAGGAACGGAGTGGAAAGACTTGGTATGGCACCCTAGGGAGGGAGAGATGAAGCTCGAAATTGATGAAGGAAAGATTGGATGGCTGGCGGTAGTTCAGGTTGTCCTGCTAGCTGGCTGGCTAGGCATCCAAAAACATGGTGTGTTTGGCTCTGGCTCTCCACACACGCGCGCGCGCGCACACACACACACACACACACACACACACACACACACACACACACACACACACACACACACA
>JAODLI010074643.1:0-12985 GCA_027575585.1 Percopsis omiscomaycus | reverse complement strand
TTCTCGGCACTGAATGTTTTGGTTTGTCATTAAATGTGTCATTAAATGTGTCTTTTGTGGTTTTGTGGTTTTGGAGGTAGCAGTACTTCTGAGGTCAGTGAATCCTATCAAATAACATGGCCGGTGAAAATCTCAAATCTCAAATCTCTTTTTAAATCGCTTATTTTGACTTGTGTTCTTGTTTTTTTGTAATTCTACATTAAGGTAGACGAGTCTTTTTACTCACGTCGCCTGGCTGAATCATATGCTCATTAAAACACATTAAAATATTTTAAATAGTGGGAATCCATGCTAGGTCAAAGTGACAATATTCAATGATGAGCATTTTCTCGGCACTGAATATTTTATGTACATGAAAGGGTCCTTATATACTATATATAGGCCTATATTTACAGTATATACATATATATATATATAGAGGAAATAATTGAATGATTTTTATCATTTTGGAGGCAGCAGTACTTCTGAGACTGGAGAAGCAGATGACACATCCTTTTATCTTCCATCATCATTCATTCAGCTGTAACCAAAACAAAATCTCAACATAATAATTTGCCACACTACTAAAGCAGACACAGGCTTGTGGTCACAATAGAGACAGTCAACATGGAAACATGTCTGTCACCTCTCAGGTCATTAACGCTGCAACAGACAGCTGCTAGATAGATACTGAACTGTCTAATCTTGACTGAACTACAACAACAAGGGTTTAATGTTCAGACCAGGCACAACCCGCAACTCCTACTCTGTTCTCATTTCACCTGACACATGGCTACACCACAACTAGTGACGTCTGACTGTGCTTGTGTCATGTCCAGGGTTCATATAATGTGCCAAAGTGTATTCTGTGATGGAGGCTTCTAGGGTGAAGCATTCTGATTGGTCAGAAGGAATTTCAAAGCACATTGTAAAACTTTATAAGCACCCCGCAGTGTCACCATGTACAGACTGTGGTAAGCATGCTGGACAGAATTTTGGGCCGACACACATTTGAACACAGACACACACCCACTCTGGTTCTAAGATCTGCTTGGCCAGGCAGATCTTTCATGAAACGTGACTTAAAAAGCATTATTGTGGCCATATAATGCATTGAATCAACACGGACGAGAAGCATTACAGAGATATAAATGTGTGCTTATCTCCCTGTGGAGACTTTGAACAGATGGTAAGTTTACTTGGAATCTGAGTATGACTTATTGTTTCGATGTATTGTACACGCATTTGCGTGTTACAGGTTCACAACAGACGATGTTTGAGTTTGCAGGCCATTCTCTATACAGCTATCAGACATTAGATTTGAGCCGAGAAGATATTTGGCTGCAAAAATCACTTTGGTGGAATCTAAATGGTAGAAATGGTAGAAAAACCAACAAGATGGAATGGCCTTCTAAAGACATGGTCACATGATTGGCATTTCTGATAATAATTCCTCAATAGTTTCAAATAGATGGTATGGTTTACAAGTACAGGAACAAGCACTTTATTCATATTTAATCTTTATTTATTCAAATTAAAATGCAACATGCAGAAACATTCAGCTTCAAAAATATATGAAACATTATTACATCAGCAAAGCTTTGGTTAAAATATATGTTACTAATACTAATCAAAGTAAGAGAACTTCAGAAGGAAGTTGGAAAAGTTATATAATTCATCATAAGGTATTGCCTCCTGTCAAAAATACTGTATGTGCTGGCTTATTTTGTTATTCTTTTATTCTTTTAGTATTTTTTAAAACTGTCCACTAATGTGTTATTACAGTTAGGTGATTTAGCAAACGCTTTTATCCAAAGCGACTTACAAGCTGCTATTACAAGGAGCAGATAGGGGTTAGGGATCTTGCTCAAGGATGATGCTGACAGGTAGGCCAACTCTGGGGCTTCGATCCCACAACCTTCCGGCTGGGAGTCCAAACACCTAGACCACTAGACTATCCCGCATCTATCCTGTATTTGTACTTTGCAGCTTGTAATAGTACGACATAATAATGTTGACAAAGAAGGTTGACATTTAGCTGCAAACGGAGAAACACATCTCAACAGCATAGTGCAGCATCAATGTTTAATGCCCAGTTTAACAAACCATTGTCGTTTGTCTATGAATACAATAGTAGTAAACATCGTACCAATCAAATTGTCTTGGCTTGCTGGATTTTTATGCGATATAATGTAGTGGTAATATGGGGGCGGTCCTACTGCCTTGTGCCAATCATGTTACTCGACTTACTAGCATCTAACCAATCACAGCGAGCTTTGACCATGTGGTCAGGGTTTCCATGTTTTGTAGGAAATGGAATCTTTCCAACTGGCTATCTTGTAAACATGGTAGCTAACTTAACTAGCTTTCAATGAAAACCTATATCCATTTCATGCCATACCAAGCCTTAGTCAGATGTGATCGCTCTATAGTAAATCACCAGCTCGCTTGACAAGCAAAGTCTAGATCGTGAGAGTTTGGTTAGGTGAAGTGAGCTGTGTTTGTTCAGGCAAGTGTTTTCATATGTTATTTATGGGTAATTTATCAGTTTAAATACGGTTAACGTCACCCGCACGGCACATCATGCATTAGAGGATATTGAATGTTATATTTGCGTGTAGCTATCTTATCATATCAAGACGTGAGAAGTGACATTGCCCTTGTTTATTTCCCCTCAGCTGATTCGTCATGAAGACTAATAAATCATATAAACTGGTGCTGCACAAGAAAGGGTTTGGTGGGAGCGGTAAGTGGCTAGGCTATATCGTCCAAAGCAGCCGGTGTGTGTATGTTATGGGGTTATGATCAGGGGTGGGGAAAAGTAATAAAACATTTTGCAATTAAAAGTCTTTTGCTAAGATAGTAATTTTTGTACTTTTTTCCTGAAAGTCACACTATAACGGTCTTTAAAGACCCTTATAGTTTCTGTCAGAAAGGTGTTTGATAGAAGTTGTCTGACTCTTGGACTAAATGCTGGGCGTCGCATAGCCGTATAGCATACACCTGATGTGGAGGACATCTGACGCCTCGACCCCTTCCTTATGATTTATATATTTAAATGTTGCTGTTGACATCAGCAAGTGCGACAGCATAATCGCAGCATAATCGCAGCCCCTCAACCTGACAAAAACCAGCCGGAGTTATTTCAAACCTGTCTATTACATTCCCTTTATGAGGCCGGCTCCAATAAACTGTTATAAAATACAAGGAGAAGATAATTATTTATGAAAAAAGAAATTATTTAAACACACAAATGAAATGACAAAGTACAACTAAACAGAAATTATGAAATTATGATTGATATATATATATATTTAAAATACGAGTGTTAAAATCCTTCTTGCTGGAGTAAAGCAATTACTTTTTTTTTTAGCACAAATTAAGTTTGTGTGGTCAGTCAGGGCTTTATGACCTCCTTGGGTTCTGCTCTGTGGCTGGCTGGCTTTGAGAATCTTTTCTGCAGTGTAGTTTTACTACATACTTCTACATAACCACCTCACATCACTGATTGTTATGTAGAAATAAACGTATGCTTAATTCTATAACATTTTTCTGTTCCGCAGATGATGAGTTGGTGGTCAACCCAAAGGTTTTTCCTCAAGTCACCCTAGGGGACATCATTGAGATCGCACACCCCACGGACGAATACAGGTGAGTTTGCGACATCCCCGCATTTAGACATTTAGGCCTTGTTCACACTGCCAGCCCAAATCCCACATTTTTGGCATTCCCAAATTGTATCCAGATTGGTTTTTGAAAGTCTGGACGGCAAAAAAAACACATGAATTCAGATTTTTGCAAATCGGATCCTAACCACATCTCAAGAACCACATGAGATGCGATTCCAATCCGATTTCTACATACTGGAGCGCCAACGCTTCATTGCTTCTATACGGTTACACGTCGCTATGTATACCAGCCTCCAGAACCAGAGTTCTGCACCGCAACTTGACAGCACGATTGTTTGGAGATGCGAGATGATGCACCTCCATTTGTCCCGCATCCGCTATGGAAAGCCGCATCACCAGCGTAGCTACGTGGTTACTGACATCGTTACCACAGCAACCTGTGCAGTTAGGTTGGTGACGTCTGCACACACAAACCCGTTCTGATCGCTTGCAAATAACGGACAGTGCGGACGGTTGCCTCAAAAGATCTGATTTGAGAAAATGAATCCGATTTGCCTACAGTGTGAACACGGCCTTAGTCCCGTTGTCGAATCTCACGTTGTCGTGACCTCCCCTTGTGAAACCACAGCCCTCTCCTGCTGCAAGTGAAGAGCCTCAAAGAAGACCTCCAGAAAGGTACGACATGACCTATGATACATATACACACCCATTTGACCACTGCCCTTTCACTGTGTATGTATAATTGTGACGGGGGATTTTGTTCCAATACAGAAACGGTCAGCGTGGATCAGAATGTAGCCCAGGTCTTTAAGCTCCGGGCCTATCAGGATGTTATTGTCAACATTGTGGACCCAAAGGTACATTTTATATTTCAGCATTAGGATAGATGTATTTATTATATATGTATATGTACACATTTTTTTTAAACATTTTTTTATTATTATTATTATTATTATTATTATAATTATAATAAAACAAATTATATCTATATTGTTACATATAAACACATATATATTTATGTATGTATGTATGTATTTATAATTATTTTTATATATATTTTTTTGTATTATTATTATTATTATTATTATTATTATAATACATATTATATCTATATTATTACATATATATATATACATATATATTTATGTATTTATTTTTGTTTATTTATTTTTCAGCAATAACCCTTTAAATTGTAACCGGACGACTTTATGTTCATTTTCCTACAGGATGTCACATTGGACCTGGTGGAGTTGACGTTTAAAGATCAGTATATAGGCAGGGGAGACATGTGGCGGCTGAAGAAGAGTCTGGTAAGATACAGACGGTGTGTGTGCGTTCACACAGGCGGTAGCAGCAGCGCGTATTTCAGTTGAATCCTCTTCTGTTGCAGGTTAGCACCTGTGCTTATGTGAGCCAGAAAGTGGAGTTTGCCGGAATCAGGTAGACCTTGCCAAACGTGTTATGTGTACAACCCCATTTAATTAGCTATCTAGAGCAATCTGCAGGAAGTTTAAAGGGATGCTCCTAATTGCGTTATGGTGTTAAAAGTTGTCTGCCTCAGCTCATTGTTTATGTTTTGAACCATAGCTGCATGTGGCTGCCGGGGCTCATGTGCGTGAGTTTCAAACCAAAACGTATTTTTAATGCTGATTTTAAGCTCAAGGTGAATTCCAGAACCAAATTCAGGAGTGTCCCTTTAAACAGAATTATTTAACTTTTACTTTACTTGTACTTTACTTTTATTTTTATTTTTTTACACCTTTCCCCATGGCGATGAATGAAGCACAATCTGTTGACAATGAATAATTATTATAAAGTTTCATATTTCCTTGGCATTCCATTGTGCAGAGCCCAGGCCAGTGAACTGTGGGTGAAAGGCGAGAAGGTGACGTGCGGTTACATCAGCGAGGACTCCAGGGTGAGGAATACTCGTTAAATAAACCGTCTTCCACGTGTGCTCATTTACATGTCACTCATATGACACTTTATATTTATATATATATGACACTCTATTGTGTGTGTGCTTTGTTATTTAGGTTGTGTTTAGATCGACGTCTGCCATGGTGTATATCTTCATTCAGATGAGCTGCGAGATGTGGGACTTTGACATCTACGGTACGTTGCTGTGTTGCGGGACTTATTTATATGTTTATTTAGATGAAATAAAGGCAAATATGATTGACAGCAGCCAGATCATTACAAGAGAAGGTCTAATTCGAATGCGTTGCTATACAGGTGACCTGTACTTCGAAAAGGCAGTAAACGGTTTCCTGTCTGACCTTTTCACTAAATGGAAGGTTTGCGATTCCCGTCTTTCTTTTTTTTAAATCCACCTCCTGTTGTCGTTATAACGATATCTACTAAAATGATGTGTGTGTGTGTTGTGTTTCTAACCCCTCTTATGATTTAGGAGAAGAATTGCAGCCATGAGGTGACCGTTGTACTCTTCTCACGTACTTTCTATAATGCCAAAACTATCGGTGAGCTTGATGTCATCTTTTACTATGACCAATCCAGCGGCATAGTTCACAGCTGAGTTATTATATCCTTCTTCCTTCAGAGGAATTTCCGGAAATTCTCAGAGGCTCCATTAGGCAGGACCACGAAGGGCGGTTTTATGAAGACTTCTACAGGTGGGCTTGTCTTTGACCAACTGCCATGTGTGTAAAAATGTTTGCGATTGTTCCCGACTTAAAGTCTTACCAGGTGGGATTTCTCATTAAGCACCACAACTTTGACCAGTCCCCGTAATTCCACATCATTTTAAAGGTGCAGATTTACTTGTAGGTGTATCTTGAATACAGCAAACTGGACATTTCCGGATTGTAGCTTCAACCAAAAGCATACCAGATGATAAATAATCCCATTTAACTTATTGCCGAAAACGTCGCATCTGCGTCGATCTGAAGCTGTTCATTGACGCACAGATCCATTTATGAGACAACTATGGCAGATGGTTGTGTGTGTGTATGACAATGACTATGTAATATACTACTGTGATATTAATCTGCGAGCAGGGTAGTGGCTCAGAATGAGAGACGCGATGAGTGGACGTCACTGCTGGTCACCATCAAGAAGCTCTTCATCCAGTACCCCGTGTTGGTGCGGCTGAAGGAAGCAGGTAGTGCAGGTACTTGGTCTGGTAACGGCTGCCGCCCTCGGAGCACTCCCTGGCAACTGACACCTCCGGTTCTTGTGTGCTTCTCTTGCCCACAGATGGCTTTCCCTCAGGCCACAACTCAACCGCCGCTCAGGGAAACTACCTGGAGGCTATTAACCTCTCCTTCAATGGTTGGTCATTTAAGGGGAAATTAAATGAGCACCATGTAGGATATAGGGGGGGTCTATTCAAAGAAACGGAAAATAGTTTTCGTAATAATGGTTTCTTTAGTGTGTAATCACCTGCAACAACGAATGGTTGTGTTTTCGTGAGCTTAGAATGAGCCGTTCATATCTACGTCATCTACGTAGGGAGCGGGTCCTCTTCCAGGGAGAGCCCGCTATGTTGGCCGCCATGTTTCTACGGTAGCCCAGAACGGACAAACAGAACACTGGCTCTAGAGAGCGCTATTCGTGTTGTGGCAGCTTTTGGAAGCTACTGGCACCCAGTGGTGTACTGGCCACTAAAGGATCAAATGTAACTTTATCTAGAGTGGCTTCGTGTCTTGCTTAACGGCCAACGTAGGTTCTAATCCCATGCTTGTAAAGCTTATTCAGCTGCAATCTACAACTTCACAACTAGATGCCACTAAATCCTACATACTGGACCTTTAAGGGTGGGTATTAATAAGAACTGCTTGGCATAAGGGATTTGCTCATAAAAGGCTTAAGAAAATAAATGTTTATGAGGTAATTCAGAGATTTGTCAGTTTAAATATATATATATATATATATATATATATATATATATATACACACACACACACTGATACAGTGGAGTTATTAAATATTTACATATTTACATCCTTCCATAGTGCCTAAACCTTTGCTAAGAACTTGAGTATTTCTCTTGTACAGAATATCATAATAGTTTTTTTTTTTTTTTTATATTATTGTGACATTCAGCAAATATTTCTACCGTCTACCTTCCCACAGTCTTTGATAAGCACTACATCAACCGCAACTTCGACCGCACGGGCCAGATGTCTGTCGTGATCACGCCGGGAGTGGGTGTGTTTGAGGTGGACCGACTGCTCATGATACTCACCAAGCAGCGCATGATTGACAATGGTGACGATATTCAAAATACACACTAAATAGCTATTTATATAAAAATAAATAAAAAAGAAGCTTAGTGAGCTCAGCGCTTGTGGCTCTTTCCTTGTCAGGCATTGGTGTGGACCTGGTGTGCATGGGCGAACAGCCCCTTCATGCCGTACCGCTCTTTAAGGTGAGACCTTCACACCGTGTCTCACTGTCATGGTGGTTAGTTTACAACTAGATCATTTAGCAGCACACTTTGTGGGTCCCTGTATTTCTCTCTTTTTTTGGTCCAAAGCGACTTACAGCGATTACAGTTCTAAGTACAGTATTACAAGGAGCAGGCAGGCGCCTTGCCCAATGATGCTTACAGGTAGGCCCGACGCCGGGGCTCGAACCCACGACCCTCTGGGTTGTTGAGCCGAATGAAGACATCGCTGCCAGCGGCTGACGTGCCCTGTCGTTCTTCTTCCAGCTGCACAACAGGACAGTGCCTGGAGACTCGCGCATCGGCGACGACTACAACCTGCCGCACTGGATCAATCACAGGCAAGGCGATGCACCGGCTGGGAGTGTGGCGCGACGGCTGGTGTGAAAAGCAAACGTTTAGACTGACGTGTCTGTTTTGTCATCATCCCCCTCCCCCACCCCACACACACACAGCTTCTATACGTCGAAGAGTCAAAACTCTTGTGGCTCCTTCACTCCGAGAATCAAACTGGCGGGGCGCAAGGTACGCTGTTCCTCCCTAGCTCCACCCTAGCTCCACACGTTTCTTGTTTGCTTTGCATTTGTGACAGAAATAATGGTTTTCTGTTAACACTCCAGCTCCACGCTGAGAAATTCAAGAGCAGCAAAGAACACGGTAAGACGTCACTATAGTCCTGGTTTCTTTTAAAGCTGCAATCTCTACAAACTCTCCATTTGCATTAGGCGTGATTCCGCATAAATAAGAGAACAAGCACCCTCGTGTGTGATGTATGAGCGACATGTGAACCAATGGGGAGTGCTTATGCTCTTATCTACGCAGAATTTTCTCAAGAATGTCGCACCTAGACACCAGAAAAATGTATTGAAAAAAAAGCTATATTTTTTACTATTGTTTAAACTGCCCGTCCATGACCTCCCCCAGCCCTCTGCGCTCCAAAGGAAACGGACAACAGCCTGCCCATACAGGTGGACTATGACGCCTACGATGCGCAGGTGTTCAGACTGCCTGGTCCATCGCGAGCCCAGAGGAGTACCAACTTCAGGTTTTGTACCCCACCGCGAAGCCCTGCTAGATCAAATGCATCAGGGTAGCAACTCTACCGCTAGCTGCTAGCTCGGCTAGGGTTTAGCTTTGCTAGCAAGAAGCTAGCAAGAAGCAAGCAAAGCTAGACCCAACCTGAGATGGTAGCTATTGGGCTTGCAAGAAGCTAGCAAAAAGCATGCAAAGCTAGACCCTAGCCCAGCTATCAGCTAGCGGGCTAGCAAGAAGCTAGCAAGAAGATAGCAAAGCTAGACCCTAGCTGAGCTAGTAGCTTGCGGGCTAGCCAGAAGCTTGCAAAGCTGGACCCTAGCTGAGCTAGTAACTTGCGGGCTAGCAAGAAGCTAGCAAAGCTGGACCCTAGCCGAGTTAGCAGCTAGCGGGCTGGTAACCGAGCTAGCTGGTAGTGACCTCTGTCTGGCTGTCCGTCAGGGCGGGCCGGGACAAGGAGACGAGCTGCAGGAAGAGCTGGGCCTCGGCTGACGTGGGCAGGGGAACCGTGGCGTCATCGCCGCCCACTCGCTCCTCGGGCCTCGACGAGCAGCGCAGCCTGGCGTCCGACGACAGCCTGGGGCCGGTCTCCAGCGTGCTGCTCATCCCACGCGTGCCCCCGGCCCAGTACGAGGTCAGCAGCTCCCTGGGCTACACCAGCACCAGAGGTAGGGGGCTCCATCAGCGCCGCCGCGCTTCACATTAGCTTCCACTTAGCTTCCACACAGAATGACAGCAGCATGTCTTCAGGGCTAGCTTAATTATACATTTCACTACATGCATTAACATGCCATCAAGTTCTCAAAATAACTGCCAACAGCCTACATGCAAACAATGAGCTGATCCTAGCTTGTTCATGCTGTACTCCAAGCGCAACATGACTATCAAACGGCAGCAACAGCACCATCTTCTGGTTCCACAGGTCATTGCAACCCGCTTTACCTGGTTTTGCTCCAACTAGTGCCAGGACAATATTAAGCACTTGGTATTTAGGCTGTTTAGCCTAAATCCCTATTTTGAGGATTGAATGGTATGCTTATAGGTAATGTATGTTGCAAAATGTACAATTATAACTAACTGTCTCTATTCTAACAGAATGTGGTTAGCTTACCATGGCTGGTGTGTGACCTGTTATCAGCTATTGACACGTGTACTTATTATCGCTTTGGATGAAAGCGCCTGCTAAACGCCGTGCGTGGAAATGATTACAGAGCTGTTTGAGAAGATGATGGAGTCTCAGCGCGACTCCAGCGCCCCCGGGAGGTTCACGGTGGGCAGTGCAGAGTCCACCCTGCACATTCGGCCGGGGGGCTACACCCCTCAGAGGGCCCTCATAAACCCCTTCGCACCCTCGCGCATGCCCATGAAGCTCACCTCCAACCGCAGACGCTGGATGCACACCTTTCCTGTCGGTAGGCTGTCTCTCACACGCACACACACACACACACACACACACACACACGCGCGCGCACACACACACCTCAACTGTCCATAAGGTGCAGTCAGGGTCAGCGATAACAATAATTATGAAAACAGGACTGATCATTTTTTGTACATAATTTACTATATAAATAAATAAACATATCTGTGAAATGTCAATCTGTTTGTTCCTGAAGCCATCAAATTGTCTCTATTTATTCCTAAATATTGCTCTGTCATTTTGCAGTATTTGAACATCGCCAATAAACCCCGTATTTATGTTCTTCTAGACCGATACAGGGGTACAAAATGTAAAAGGGGTTCAAAAGCCAAAACAGTTTGAGATCCACTGTGCTGCTGTGACCCATTTAAAGACGTGTAAACAATGGAGGATCTCTGGTAACGGATGATTGCTGGTTGATTGCACGCCTGCTAGTCCATGCCAATCAACCAGCACTCAATCACAATCTATCTAATACAGTTCTGACCTTTGACCTTTGTGTGTGAGGCCCATCCGGCGAAGCCATCCAGATCCACCACCAGACCAGACAGAACATGGCTGAACTGCAGGGGAGCCAGCAGACAGACCCCGCCCACACCTCCGCTGAGCTCCTGGAGCTGGCCTATCATGAGGCCACAGGACGGTTAGACCCGCCCACTGTGTTCCATTGCCATCTCAAGTTAGGTTGAGGCGCGCACGCCGCAGGTTCCCTAAATGCTGTTTTTTTTCTGCCGTCTCTCTTGTGGGGCTCAGACGAACAGCCTTCCGCCAAGCAGGGGAGAACGGCCTGTACGTCGGTGGAGGCGTGGACGAGTTTACCGGAAGCCCCGGCAGCAACAGCCGCACCGGTGAGCCCACCCAACCGCAGACTCACTCATAAAACGCATCAATCACATCTCTTATTCCAATCCCGCTGCCGTGTCTTCCCCTCTGCCATAGTGTAATCCAGATCCAGATCCATGGTCTGTGGTATGGTTTAGAAAAAAAAGATTAATGATGTAGTTACTTTGTAGTTACTCTGTGTGATTTTGAAAGTATTTACTTCCTGTTTTGGGCAGGGTATTTCCACGTCGTATTTCCTTAGAATTATTCTTTTTCCTCAGTTGAAAGGAACGACTTTGAGCAAAGCACTGCTTGTATGCACGCATGTGGGTAGCGACATAAGGAATCTGCCCTGCCATTGAACTAATGTTTAAATACCACTTTAATTCTGCCCTGCCCCCTCTGGCAAATAAATATTGTCGCTACCCCTTTTAATATACCCGATGATAGCTTGAGTTTTGGCTAATGTTTTGGAATCAGGACAGACGTATCACAGACCATTAAATCGATTTTCTGACTTATCATTACATCCCTCCTCTGTGCTCTCATTGGACAGGGGCTAATGTGAACCGCAGATCTTCTCCCGAGGATTTTTCCATGAGTGGCTCTGATCCAAGTGAGTGTGCCGAGGGAGGAATCAGCCTCTAGATCCTGCACTGATTGAAGAGTGACTAAACTAAACTCATTGTTGTGCCATAACGTGCTATCGGTCTGGTAGCAGGAGGTGTGCTTCCCCTGCCAAACAGATGATTGCAAAATAAGCCTTCACACGATCTCATTCACCTGAGGGCTTATTCAGCTGTGTGTCTGCCATCCGTCAGGTCATGTAGTGTTGGGTTTTAGTTCACCAGCTGACTCCACCAGCTGTCACGGCCGGCCTTTCAGTCTCGCTGGATCTTCCTCTTCTTCTGTCTCTCTCTCTCTCTCTCTCTCTTCCTCTTTCTGCCTCTCTCTCTCTTTCTTTAGAAGCCCTTTTTCCACCGCAGGAACTTTCTGTGGAAACAGGAACACAAGAACAAAAGCTTTTCCATGGGTTTCCTGGGGTTTTGACCACGTTCGTTTTAAATTCGAAAAGCAAACTAGAATGAGTTCCGGGAACTCAATTTCCTGTTCTGGAGAATTCCTGAACTGGAAAAAAAAGGACTTAACTTCTGTTCTGTAAACCTTTAACTAATCTGCTGCCTATTTTTAAGCCTAATTGCAATGAACAAAAATCTAATCCAGCCCATAATCAATTTGCTAGGCTCATATCCTCCTGTTTGCGCTCAGCAAGCCCTGTGTAGCAGATGTCTGCATGATGCTGCGTGTTCGTCCTGTTCTTCTGTCCACGTGGACCAGAGAGGTCTCTGTTGCACGCACGATAACCACTCCATAGGTCTTGGGTCTTCGTGGGTTTTCATTCACTCTCCTCACACTCAAGCCACGCTCGTCACACGCCTGTTAAAGATCTCAATCACCCCCACAACCCCCCACAACACACCTCCGCACTGCATGCCTCAATCGGAGCACAACCGCACACCTGGGTAAGGTCTGCAGGTGCAATGAAACCAATGAAAGTAACATTCTCCTGTTTTGTTTTTTTATTTTCCCCCTCTTCTTCTCTGCTCTTTCTCCCCTGTCCTCTTTCTCCCCCTGTATGTCTGCATGTCCACCCTTTCTCTTCTCTCCATCCGTGCGTCTGTTGTTCTTCCACCC
>JAODLI010074642.1:0-12985 GCA_027575585.1 Percopsis omiscomaycus | reverse complement strand
CTTCTGCTTGTTTACTTAACCAGGTGATTTCAATTATTAGTAACTGTAATTGAAATCACCTGGTTAAGTGAAGTAAGCAGAAAGAAAACCTGGCAGGACTTTTACAACTCTGTAATTGAATATATACACAATATAGATAGAGAAATACAGTACATATGAAAATGGAGAGTCCAGAAATGTGATAAACAGAGAGAGAGAGAGAGAGAGAAATGGGGAAAAAGTCAGTTAAGTTACAGGGTGACAGAAAATATTGAAGTAACTAGTTAGTAGTTCAGCAGGTTGGACAGAGATAGGGGAACTGGCTCCATAGATGGGGAGATAGTCAATAGAGTAATTTCCAATGAATGTTGTTCAACTCTAAGTAAACATCTCCTTATCGTTGATGGAGTTGCGTACCCTGTGGGGCAGTGAGGGAGACAGAGGTGGAGGAGGCGCTGGTAACCTGGAGAACAGGTTAGGCAATCCCTGGGCGACGCACCGGTGCAGGAGGAGCAGACATGGTCGCACAGCAGACAGAAGCCCAGCTCTGTTCCGTCTGCATCCTGCCTGGAGCTGTACGTGCCTCCCGGACAGTCCGTCACACAGGTGCCGTCTGGGGGGAATGAACGGTGTCATGTACATACTTTACAAACTGTACTGATGTGGAATCGCTTTTACTGAGCTTGAAGTAGCGTGCAAGGGATAAATTACATTTACATTTACGCATTTAGCAGACGCTTTTATCCAAAGCGACTTACAATTAGTAGCCTAAATACCTATTAATTGGCACAACAATACTGTAAAGTGTATCATTCGCTCCTCAAAACAATATTTACAATAATCTAAAATTATCACTCTTCAAACAGTCAATAATTGCTAACTACAAAGTGCTTAGCATTCTTAGTGCCTATCTAGCAGAATAGAAAGAAGGATTATTATTTTATAACAATTTTTTTTAAAGGGAGGGTAGAATAAGGATTTTTAGTGGGATTAGTGCCATGAAGTAGAAAGATCGATGGCCGAGGTACCGAGATGAATTCTGAAGAGGGGGGTTTTAAGTCTCCTGCGGAAGATTGATAATGATTCTGCTGTTCTGACCGCTGCAGGAAGCTCATTCCACCATTGTGGCGCCAGGATATCAAGTCATTTAATTCTTATTATGCTATTTATGGTTGTTAAAGTATAGGTACATTTATTTCAAAATGTGCAAACAAAAACGTTTTTATGAGCATACGCAAAAAGCACGGCTTCAAACAATGACTACGTATCTAAAACAGGCATACTGTATAATCAATGAAGAATTAAAAAATGCATTTAACTACGGTGGGCTTTCTGTAATAGTCAGCTGTGAACCAGGAGAGATTATTTGCTTACTCTGGAGGTATTTGGGCACGGCACAGGTCTGGCATTCGTCATGTCTCGGCCCCCCACAGGAGCCACAGTGGTGGTGGCATGCCATGCAGGTGAACTGGTCATCGTGCAGGTAGGTCTTGGGGGGGCAGTCTGTGTCACCCGTCACGCCACACAACAAGGTGTTCGGGTCCAGCACCAGTCCCTTTTCACACTGGGTACACTGGCTTGCCTCCGGACCTGAGCAGCTCACACAGGTCTGGTGACACTCTGGTGCATAGAAGCAAACAGAATCAGAGTCATGAATGAGCTTAAAATCCCATTACTGCCTGGAATCACTGCACTGCTGTCTTTACTGTTGTCCAAATGTAATATCTCATGCTCAGCTATTATTTTATATTTATTTTATTTAATAATCATCATCAGTAACCTGGACTTTACTGGTAATATTGTACACCTTATTTCCTGTATTTCTTTGGATACATGTACACTTCCTTCCCGTATTCCTGTGATTAAAGTCTGCATTGTTGTATCAACATTTGATAAGCTTATATGCGTACTCTGTATGGATTGTGTAAATGTGTAAATATAGCCTGGGAACCAGTGCCACAGTGTATACCCCCGCAGCTCCCGCGAGGCCCCGCCCGGCCGCCCCTCAACAACTATTATGATAAAAATAAAACATTTTTTATAAATCAGAAAGTATGTGCATCTTTCTAAATTGCATATAATTTGTGTTAGGATTTTAGTTCATGTTTATTGGCCCCTGCCTTGCTGCTTCAGACAGCGGTCTCTCGATTTGTGCATGGATTTGTGTCTGCAGTAGGCCTATAGCCTTGCAAGACCATAGGTGTACGGTGACGTGAATGAAATACAAATAAACATAGTAAAACATTTTTAATAATTATCATGTTGTTGTTGCTGTGTGTATTGTTCATTAGCTCAAATCTCTGTACATGTAGAGGTGTTATTAGAAATCTATACAAAATTTGAGCTGATAGTTCATTTTCTTTAAAAAAGGTTGGGAACCTCTGGCTATTTGTATGTTTTTGTCTGCTGTGTGGAACGGGGTTGCAAGTTGAAGTAGACAATTCATCGGGAATACTAAGCAGTCGATATAGCCTACATTAAAATATAGTTAATCAGCTATGATTCCTGAAGCATGACATAAACGAAGCTCTCATTTTATCATGGTTTTAATGCGATCCAAGGGAGCAATACTAATGAAAATGTATTTCTGCACACCAAGTCACTTTGCATATTAGCGTCTGGTAATGACCAAATAGGGAACAGATTTTGTTTTCTCTTGACCCTGGAGCCAGCGCTTGAAAACTTGCATGCACAGTCAACGCGCCAAATGTCCGTGCCGACACAATGTTCTCGAGGTGCACGGTAATGCAAGGTAACTGTGATGACAAAATGTGCTTCACGCGCACGGCATGTGCACTAGCACAGACCGCGTGCGCGTGAGAACGCACCCAGACATACGCAAAAAATGCACCTACCTCCCACTACCGCACCCCCCAACATAAAAACTCTTCCCACTTCCCCTGATTGTACGTGGGAAAACATGAATGTTACTGTATTCAAATAGATCACACAATATGATGACAAGTGGGGCTTGCAGCTTATAGCCCCACTACAGCGTCATTTCATATTTCAGAGTTGATTGCTCTCTGTCTGTCTGGACAAAAAGTAATCGTCAGGAAGAGCTGGTAAAAGTAACCGCGGGTTTAACGTGGAGTGGTTTTCGAAGAAAAAGTGTCTACTGGTTAGGGAGAATCTTTCTCCTCCTTCTTTCAAGAGGGCCCTCAACTGTAGTGAGTGAAAGCAAATTTTAATTATCCTGCCTTTGTGGTGCTGGTCCGTGCATTGGTCATATCGTTGTACTGGATCGTTTTAGACGGTGAGGAGTGGAAGTGTCCATGCTTATCTACAGTATTAAGGTTGTTGTCATAATGTTGTTGTCATAGAATGGATCTGTAAAAAGTTGTCTGTGCGCTTCGTGGTCTGCTCTTTGCTTGGTCGTGTCAGATTTAAGCTGACACTTAAACATTCCTAATTT
Organism: Percopsis omiscomaycus; assembly: GCA_027575585.1. Taxonomy (NCBI): domain Eukaryota; kingdom Metazoa; phylum Chordata; class Actinopteri; order Percopsiformes; family Percopsidae; genus Percopsis; species Percopsis omiscomaycus. Next base: position 9,591 of record JAODLI010074642.1, on the reverse strand, counting down.
AGGCTTGTGACGGTGGTAATGTAACACTCTTCCTCCTTTTGTGTACAAAGGGAGGGAAGCAAGCCACGCGTTAAAAGTATTTTGTGGAGCCATGTTGTTTTTTGGCGTGTTAAAAAACAGCAGTAGCTAGGAATAGAGAGTAATGTAGTTTTCCTGGTACTGTAGCCAATTTTTTACATATAAAAATGCCATTGATCCTATCCTCACCATGACACATTTTTCTAGCGATCCAGGCTAGCAAATCAGTGTTGCTGATTAAAAAAAAAAAATGTGTAAAGTTCCGGCTATTATTGTTGCATACTTTGCAGTTTTCATTCACTGTCACGTACTAGCCTGTACAAAATAATTGAAGATGAAGTGAAGTTGAAATTTGTGCCCTCCAGCATCAGCAAACGTGGCCTTCTACAGAGTTTGGATGTCACAGTCAGTGGTTAAACTCTGTCACACACACTACCGTCCAGTTGAAACTGCCAGTTAAAATCACAGTTTAAGTTGGTTAAATGCGGTAAAGTGGACAATTTGACACAATTTGACACAATTGTGAATACTCACAATTTACTCACAATTTACGCAAGAACAAAAATAGCTTCAACTTAATAGTGAACGTGAACAACAAGATGCTGTGTGTGCTGCCTGTATTCATGTTTTTAATAGCTGTTTTCTGATATTCCTGCACTGCCGCCTAGTGGCCATTATAATAAATAGCAGTAGGCGGTCGGCATATCGGCAGTTCTGTCGGTAATAACCTAATTTATACGGTCAATGGAAATAACGAGTTTAGACGGTGATGCTGAGACATAGGCTGCTCTTCAGTTTCAATTGTAAGGGTTTTGACTTGGAGACCATTTATCTCTTAGTTTCTCGGATGAACGGTTGGTGAGAAAAACAATTAACAATCAGATAGACAACAGACAGACAGAGATGTCTTGCTTTATAGTTAAAATATAGTTAGATAGTTTGATTAGTGCCAAGTGCCAAGGCTTTAGTCATACAGGACTGAAACTGGCACAAAAACGGAACCACTGATTTTTAAGAAAACTGTGGGAGCCAATTTTTCATGTGTGTAAAGACACACCAAACATGATTTTACCCTGTGTGTTAACTCTGTAAAGCATCTTTGAGTATTTTGAGTAAAGCGCTATACAAATGTAATTATTATTATAAAAACAGTGAGATTGTTTATCGCAGTATGATTTAGACTCCAGCTAAATCATACAGTATTTAACCAGTGAGACCCACCTTGGCATTCTGCAACGGCAGGGTCATAGTAAGTGGCAGTGGGGCACTCCTTAGAGCACACCCCCTGAAACAGTCTGGGGGTAAGGGTGGAGCAGGCCTCGCAGTCATCTGCCAGGGGGCCCGAGCATTTGCTACAGGTGGGGTGACACTGACCGCAGTGCCCCTCCTCCATGTCCTCATAATAGCCAACCGGACAACTGGCCTTGCACGCTCCGTTCAGGGACAGGTAGAGGAAACTACATTCTGGAATAACAATGGGGCAATGGGGTGTTAACACAAGGTCAAAGCACTATGCATATATAGATTTTATATTTATATTATTTTGCAGTGGTCTCTTCATTCATTTTTTTTACACACACACACAAACGCACACACTGTGATGTTGGCTGTTCTGTTGGCTGTTCTACTATATATGAAAATAATGTAGGTTTTAAAGGAAATGTGAACTCACGTAATGACACGCTATCACTTTAAAGATTCACTCCTCGATTGGGTTATTGCACCCCCCAAATTAAATCTCCACTTATGGTTTCTGGTTGAAACACAACTGTGCATCAATGTTGTTAACACACATCTTTACGTCATGGCTTTTACAGTATTAAAATGCAAATAATAGGTCGGTTGTGGTGCAATACAGCAGAGTACTGCATGAACCCAAGGCAGGATGGACAGCCCATCCCAGTCTGGGCGGCTGTCATTAGCAATTACTCACTGAAACAGGTCCTGTCGTTGGAGCAGACATCACAGTGAGGGGGACAGCGCCTGCAGGTCCCGTCCTCCCCAGGGTACGTCCGCAGGGAACAGTTGAGTCTGCAGGAGCCACTCTCCAGGTAGCGTCCATCAGGGCAGGACAGACACTGGGACTCGGTCCCATCACATGTCCGGCACGAACTGTCGCAGGCCTCACATGAACCCTCTGCCGTCTCAAAGAATGCTCTACAATCAACAGATTATGTGGTTTTCATTGTATACACTGTCTGCTGATGTAAGGCAGGGTAGTCTAGTGGTCTAGATATTGGACTCCCAGCCAGAAGGTTGTGGGTTCGAGCCCCAGAGTTGGCCTACCTGTATGCATCCTTGAGCAAGATGCCTAGCCCTTATCTGCTCCCATGTAATTTTAACTTTGGATGAAAGTGTCTGCTAAATGACACAATTTAACACTTAAAGTACTTAAGGGGTTTAACAACAGTTTCCAAGGTTTGTAATAATTACTTACTCTGGGCAGTTGGACCAGCACCTCCCCAGGTGGAGAAAGAGCTTGTAACTGCCTTTGGAGCAGCTAACACACTTATCACTGGTATCCATGCACGCCTCACAGTTGGGAGAGCAGTCCTCGCAAAGCTGGGTGTCGGTGTTGGCATAGGTTCCTATTGGACAGTGCTCTACACAGGAACTCTCCTGGTCCAGGAAATACCCTGTACCGCATGCATAGACAAACAGACAGACACAAACACTGAGTCATGTAATTGTTTCAATTTTTAACCGTTGCCACAGACTCATTGTTTGTACTTGTGAAGCAAGACGAGCAATCCATAGCTTGAGGGCCAAAGCAGGTCTTACAGGACACATGGCATGCGTGGCATTCACCATATTTCCCTAAAATATGAGCAAAGCCCTTCAAATTGTCGTTCAACAAGACATCATAAAATGTTGTTCAAACTTCAACAAGCTGTCTACTGAAGCTTTTCGCCACTAGAGAGCAGCATTGTAATCTATAGAGATTTCAAAAGTATTGATCATAAAAATGAGGAGCATACACACAAAACAACCTAACTGACAATATTGATGACAGACAGCTAGCAAAAGATGAAGTAGAAAGACACTTCAATAAAGGAGGTTTGTCACTGCGGAATTGCAATGGCTTAAATGGCTGTTGACTGACATAACACTTACATGTTAGCACTAGCACGGATAGCGTGCAGCTGGGATGTGTAGTGAGTAACAATAGCACCTGTACCTAGAACCCATATCAGCAAACATCTGAACTCGCTGAACTTCTCTTGAGCAATACATTAGACATCCTAGTAGACAGGTTTATAATTCAATACGCCCCTTCTACCTATAGAGGGCACTAACTGCAAGGAATGTTCCCCTAAAGGAATTAACAAATCATTCATATATTCATGAAAATCCTGACCTCAACTGTTAGTGGCCCTCACATACAGTACCTTACTGGCTTTGCCTTTATCTGACATTCATATTAGTCTGTGAAAATGATTTGTTTAAACTATATCTTAGGTTTTCTGTCAAAAGTAATTGACATATACAGTATGAAGGCTCCATATGTCCTCATTGCAGTTGTTCTCACCATTGAGGTACTGTCCCTGTGGACAGTTGACCAGGGGACACTGGCCATGCAGCGAGGAGCTGCCGTCCAGGCACAGGTCACAATCGGTGGAGCGCGGCCCGTGGCACGACTGGCACGAGCTGTGGCAGGACTGGCAGCGCCACCCATTGGATTCGTGGAAGGTGTGCTGGGGACACTGCTTCACACACTCGCCATCTGACAGGGCAGATCAGAGACAGGAGGTTGTGGAGGATCCTTATGTAATAATAATAAGGGATTGGAGCAATGTTTTCACATAACATGAGTGCAATATTTTTGGCCTGTCAAAAACCGTGTCGGAGCACTAACACTATCCAAAAGCACAGCAAATACGCTCTGAATACCTCATTGCTGAGCTCCTCTACCTGTCCAGCCGGGATCCCCTCCACCCTCCACCGATCCCCTCCCCAGGCCAGAAACAATGACCTAGATCATTTGAAACTGTACTCTGGGCTCGACAAGCCCTTTGCTCGAGGAGAGAATGTCAGATACACTGTTTCAACATAACCGGTATCTTGTTACTCCCCACTCCTAGTGACTTTGATTATTCAAGGGCTTCTCTTCATGATTCAAAACCTTATATTTCAGTCTGAATCATACTGGCACACACCCATTTCCAGTCAAACCCCATCCTGGATTCTTATTTAAATAAACCACATGCTGTTTTTACATAGTGTATCTCATACTGAAGATTGTTGACTTGGTGATTTGCAATGCAAACATAGAATAGGTTCCAGTAGGCCTACCAATCTTTAACTAGAATGATGGATTTACCATTCTGTGTGCTGTTTGAATGTTGCTACTACACCAAACATGCCAAAGTCAATAAACAGCCACTACAGTTTTAAACTGCATAAAGGCAATGAAAACATATTGTAAAACATAACCTATTGTACCGCTGAGGAAGTGTCCGTGCTGGCAGGCCAGACAGCGTGTGTTACTCCTGCAATCAGTGCACGGTGCCGGGCAGGTCAGACACACACCCCTGTCACGGTCCTCATAGGTGCTCTGGGGGCAATGCCTGCGACACTGGTGCCTGAATCTGTGGAAGAAATTATAATAAATCCCAAAGAAATTCTTCTTTTTCCTTTTAGTGACAACTATTGACAATAACCATACGCTGATTCTATTTGTGCTACTGCTCTATAACTGGTGGTGGACAATTAGCTTTGTAGTAGCTACAGTATAAAATGAGGTAGGTTTTCAGCAGACATAACAGGACCAAGCCAGGGAGAGATCAAAGCCCTGATGAAATCTACAGTGATTTAATACCACGAGTCACTTTCAAAGGTTCACGGTGAAAGAAGATTGATGTTGCTAAAGGCAGTGTGTTCCCAGATGAATGATTAGGAGGTCAGCTGAACTGAAACCAGAGAGGTGACAACAACACAAACCACATGGAAGGTGCAATCCCAACATGCACTACGCTAGCCCACAGCACACCTGTAGCCATATTGTGAACCTCGGTACTTTCCACAGTGAAAGGGTCTACTCAATCAGACATAAATTATTATGACAAAACCCAATATACGCCAGCCTTTGTTCAAGCCCCCCATAGGGGAGAGGGCCACATTCTTGCCATTGTTTAGTCTTCCTAGGTTCAATTGACTAAACTTTAACATTATCCTCAAATATTCTCACCACAGATAACCATGCAATTAGGTTAAACTGACAATAAAAACTCTGAATACAGGAATATTTCCTAGTTTATAGGATATATAGGATAGCTTGGGAAATTGGTGGCCTCGTCTGGTCAGGAGGTGCAACTAAACTACATTTTTGAAAGCTGCCATATCCTTTTGACTTTCAGCAGACATTTTATTATTAGGCCTATTCTTTTCCACTATATTTGCAAATGATCCCTTTCCACTGTGTCTACATTGCCCGCGTCACGTCAACACCTCAGTGTCGAGCCAGACTGCTTCCACACTGCCCGCGCAGAGTTCAGCTAAACAAATACCATTCTAAATGGAACGCAGTGCAGGATTTATAATGAAGCCAGAGGGTTACTAGAAAAATAGAGACATCCATAGCGTTGTAGCCTTTGACATGGACAAATGAATGGCAGAGATATATATTGCTGATTAATGGGCTGATGTGCCAATTGTGGACACGGTGTTTAGGCAGACCTTTTGTCCAGTCCCATACAGTATAGTCCTTGATACATACAGTATAGTCCTTAACCACATCACTTCCTGTTGGCCAGTATTTCCCCCTATTCTACTATACAGTATACTCATATTTTTTACATACTATATACTACATACTGTAGTTTTATAAGTAGCAGGTTGGGGTTATGCATCTTGCTCAAGAATGCTTACAGGTAGGCAGGACCTTCCGACTGGGAGTGGAACACCCAGACCACTAGACTATCCTGCTCATAGCTTACTAGCAAATCCTAGGCGTCTCATGTTTTGCTGTTGGATTTCACCGGAGGTCGGGGGAAGACCATTTACAATATTTTAACCGATAAATGTTCAAATTGTACATTAAAATAGTTATCCTATGCAAGTTCACATGGTAACCTCCAGCAAAGTCTAAAGCTGCCCGGCCATGTCACTTCCCTATAAGACGCAATCTGACCCCTAGCAGCTCTTCCTGCTGTGTTGCCGTGGAGTCTGTGCAGAGATGTATCGCTTGTTTGAAGAGAAGCAGCTGGAAGCGCCACACTGCATCCATCATTGCACTTACAATAGCACTTGAAGCGGCACCGCCTGGACACAGCATATACTGCTGTGGGACACTTCCTTCTATGCAAATATTAGCTGTCTGTTCCCATTCCCAGGGTGAACATGCACTTTTCCTGTCCTCAGCCGTCGTCTAAGCTTTTTTTCTCAGTTAAGTAGGAATAGGCAATAAGTGGCCATTATATTCCATCAATTCATTATCTTCTTAACCAAGTTACTTAAAGTGAAGGTTAACATTCTTTCAAATAAGAAAATTGAGTAATATAAAAGATCCAGATAATGAAAACAGGTGCTATTTCCTGGCATGGTTCAGGTCTGTTCAGAAGGGAAATTAAATGTCAATAAACATCTAATATGTTGTGTTTCATTTATAGTAGCAACGATACACATAGCCTCTGAGATGACAACCGCCCCACCCAGCCCCCTCCCCCCGCCTCCCCCACTGAGGACATTTGTTATCCAAATGCCACGGGTGTCTCTGATTGAAGTCCTCTTAAACAGTCTTTGTTGCCACTAACAGAGCCCAGTGGAGGTACTCGTCACAGAAGGGTGGGCATTCCTCCAGTAGTGTTGGATACTGGAGGCACCATGTATGCCAAGGCACAGGCAGGGAGGTCCTGCAGGTCACCACTGTCCCACAGACCAAGCAGGAGTGCGTATGCCTAATAATAATAATAATAATAATAATAATAATAATAACAATAATAATAACAATGCAGTAAAAATGCTGCTCAAGATATTACAACTTTGTACTTGCACTTATATTGTCTCATAGCACCTATTTAACTCTCTCTCTGTCTCTTATCTCTTTCTCTCTCTCTCTCTCTCTCTCTCTCACACACACACACACACAATGGCAGTCCATTGATAAGCAAACGCCCCCACACCCACTCACCCACAAACACACCCACACACCCACCCACTCCCACACACACACACACACAAATAGTATCCAGACACTGTACAGTGCCTCTATGAAGCAGACTGCTCTTCCAGCGATCCAACCCAGGCTCAGGTAACATGTGCATGACTCGGAATGGCAGGTAACCTGACGCAGTAGAAAGAGGCCTAAGCTCAGGGGAGGAATACACAATTGTAGGTCTGTTCTCCCTCTATCTGGCCTGTGTTAAGCTGGCTCCAGGAGATAAGGTGGAATAAACACAAGTGCAGCTCAGCTGTCGCTTCTAGCAGTGAAATGAATTATTCGCAGAATTCAAATCAAAACAATGTATGTTGAGTATTAAAAGGAAATTGCATTACACAAAGCACAGTCAGCTGTGTAACGGAAAATGTTGCAGGAAATTACAAATTCATTGCAAATGGCAGCAGATTACAACTCGGTTAGTGGATACAAATTATTCATATCGAAAGTGTACAATGCCCAAGATTCTGAATTTTGGCCACTGGCCAAAAATATGTATGAATAAAACAGAGCACCATACCAAAACTTCTACCTTTTGTCAAATATACAAAAAACATTTATGTTACCCTGTTGAATGTTAAACACAGACAGTTTCTCCAGTAATTCTATGTGATCTTGCATCAGAGATTAGGGTAGGCCTTGCAAGTGAACTGAAGGAATAGATGAATGAAACAAATATAACAGACTCACAGATAGTATCCCTCAATACAGCTGTTGCAGATCTCAGGGTCACCTGTATAGAAATGAAGTGATGAAAAAGTGAAGGCTTTCTTCTGAAAAGCACGCAACAATATTTGGGCTTTATACTGAAGAGTGGGACCAGTATGGAACAGTACTGTACGCCTGTGTTACCTACCTGTGGAACATGCCTTACAGCCCGTTTCACAGTCGAGGCACTCTCCTGTGTCAGGATCCTGGGCCTGCCCTGAAACACAGCAGCACAGGGACCTTCTAAACCACCAGTTTTACTCTTCTCACCGAGCGAGAAATTGAAATAAAGAAGCTACGTCTTAGGCTAACAGCTAACATTTGCTGTACATTGAAAGTACCTGGGCCACAGTGGGCTTGTTGACAGAAGCCATTCTGCAGTTTAAAGTGCTCCTGGCATTTGGCACATATGTGGCCATCGGTGCAGAGTTCACAGTTGGCTATGCAAGGCAGGCAGGCATAGTGACCCATGTCAGGGTAGAGTCCCCGGGGGCAGTGTGTCCGACAGCGGCCTTGGTGGAGGAAACGCTCCTGTCCATCTTCATCTGTGATGGGGAGGAATAACGCTATTTTATAAAATACATAATATACTGTAATATATAATCCTACAGAGACAGGGAGGGGCAGGATAGTCTGGTTAGGGTGGTTGGACTCCCATTCAAAAGGTTGTGGGTTTGATCCCCAAGCCCGAACTTGTAAGCATCCTTGAGCAAGACGTCTGCTAAATGATCTAATGGTAAGGACAAGGGAGCGGCTGGGGAGGTTGTTTTTTACCTGAAAGGTCCTGGTGGGTTTGATTACAGGCCATGCTCCTAAACACATATGTTTTGGATGAAAGCATCTGCTAAATGAGTACATTTTGGAGTACATTTGAAGGATTAATGTTTCTGTATACAGTAGATTTAGAAGAAGAAGAGGCCCACATTGATTTCACAAGGGGTTCACATGTAATCACATGTAATTCGGGATGGGAGGTATTCGCACAAGTTGTTTCGTAAGTTTGCACAAAGCCTGCACCACTTCCTATGGTTCCTGCCTGTTCTCCACCAAGGGCTCCTTGAAATTCTGGGAATCAATGAAACTCCCACCAAATAGATGAGAGGCTACAGCTAACTGGGCCTGAGAATCACAAAGAATAAGCACCTATTGGTTTGTGTGAGCATTGAACCATCATTTAAAGAGAGAGACAATAGATTATCAGAAATCTCATAACCCTGAATGGCAGACCTATATGGTAGACCTGTAAGTAATAAGATGGCTCTTTACTGAGGGACGATGCTGTCACACTGAACGAGTGTAAACAAGGGCAGAACGGAGGCAGAGGGCGAACCGGAGAAGACCAGAGCCGTGTTGACATACATGGGGGGAGTCTGGGCTCTGCTACTGATTCATCCTTTAGCACCTGCCACTCTGGCACCGCAAGCTCAGCCCCGACACCCCAGGCTGTTGTTGTGCGAGCAGCTGACCTAGAGTAGTGTCACATCTACTCAGTCCTGCGGAGAAGATGTATGGAGACGGGGCGGAGTTCACCTTCCTGTGACTTTCACCTTTTAGCATCTGTACAGATGTATCACGTACAGTACCGTACCGGAGCAAAGCTGATTCTAGTATTGAATATTGCACATTTTGCACAATATTGAGAGAGAGAGAGAGAGAGAGAGAGAGAGAGAGAGAGAGAGAGAGAGAGAGAGAGAGAGAGAGAGAGAGAG
>JAODLI010074641.1:0-12987 GCA_027575585.1 Percopsis omiscomaycus | reverse complement strand
TATATATATTATTTTTTTATTTTTTTTTTTTTAGTAAACTCTACAACAACAAAGTAAACTCTACAACAAACACAAGTTACATTCTTCCAGTAGAGACATACGCGCCCACCTAATGGGAATGAGGGGTAAACTTCAAGGCAGGATGACTTATTATTTGAGGTGAGGACGCTACGGAGTGGAATGTTTAACAAAAGTTAGCGCCTTAGGAACACAACCGTACTAGAGTCAGGTCTTACCATGGGCGCACACAAACTCCCATTTGTTTACCTTTGTTTAGGTCCAACTCTTCATCCTCCTCCTCTTTCTTCTCGTTCTCTTGCTGCTTCTGGCCATCGTTGTTTTCGGCCGCTACCCACTGGATCTCACCCGACGTCTCTTGCCATTCGCCGCTCTGGTCCGCCGGCTTGGGCGCCTCGCTAATGAGGTCATCGGTCTTCGCCTCAGCCAGGATGGCAGCCCGCTCCCTCTCTAGGAAGAGCTAGAGTGCAGACAGAGAGATGTCCCACCTGTCACGACGGTTTGACTTCAAACAACATTAATTCTTCTTCGCGTTTTTTCTGATATTGCAACAGCACAGAGGCAACAAGGCAGACCACACTGTTATACCCGTCATCAGGATGGTGTATATTGGGCTTTAGGTAGGGTCAGACACCCAGCTGGGGTAACAACACAACAGGACGTAACAGATGAAGTTTACTGGACACGTTTTACTCTCTTAAGGTTCTTGTCCTGCTGCCTTGCCTTGTTTCGTATCAAGTTAAGGACAAGAACAGTCAGTGCTTTGTTTCAACAAAACTCCTACCATCACCAGGGCAGCCAGAGCACCGGAGGACTTGGCTTTATCATCCCCATCATCCTGGGCCTCGACCGGGCATGGCGGAGCAGACGCCACCCCTGTCTCAGGCGTGGGTGTGTCAGGTGGCTGAGCGAGGCTGTCCTCCAGGCACGTGTCTTCGATGCTGTAGGCCATGTCCACCAGACAGTGGCGGTTCCTGGCACTGTACTCTACCAGGTTAATGAGCAGGCCCAGGCCCTGGCGCGGTGAGACACACAGGAGCACACATTAACATCCCCAGCGTTTCCTCTAGGTCTTTATCTCGTCTTCTCCGAGGACCTTACCAGAACTCGCACGTCGAAGCGCTGCTCCTGGGGGACGTAGCGCGGCACCCGCAGCACACAGTTCAGGGCCGTCACTATCAGCTCGTCCTGCTCTCCGGTCTTGGTGCTTCCCCACTCTGGAGCCAAGATAAAGACAGGTCTCTCAGCTTTCCTCCCCCTTTAATAGATAAATCCCTGCTCTACCATTTCCCCCCCACCCCCCTAAATCTAAAACATTTGAGTGCAATCGGTGGCTTTAACAGCCTGCTAGCTTTCAACCTGCATCGTAATTCAACATGCGTTCAACTGCTGTCATAGAAAACAGATGCTGCGCTAAACTGCTAAACAAATGAACATCAGTTAGGCATGTCAACTAACCGTTGTCGTGGGTGAGGTTGAGCAGCACTCCTATGACGGCCCTCATGCAGTCCTCCACAGCCTTGCCCACGTTGCTGAAGCTGCAGTGGGGCAGCGCCGCGCCCGAGGATGACAGCGAGCTGTTGTTCAGGGCCCGGCTGTAGCGGCGGATCATATCCTCACAGCATCTCAGCCCTCTGGAGGGAGGGAGGGAGGGAGCGGAATGACAATGTGATGAGAGATGGCAAGGCGGCGGGAACAAGGGGAAAAGGGACCAAAGGACGTGGCAACCAGACAGACGGGAGATGGAAGCCGACGGATCCGAGATTAGATTGTCATACTAATCACACCGCGCTGTGCCAAACGAGGGCATAGGAATTTATGGGACTCAGCCCTGACACCTATGGAGCGTGCCCACCAATACTGCAGGATTAATCAAGGACTGCGTGCTGGCAGTAAAGACCCAGACACTGGAGAACAAGGAGTGCAAGGCGGCATTACTCAAACAGATCAAGTCCCCTTTACAATAGCAAAACACCTTCTACCCACATAATGGTATTTCTGTCAGTAAGGTAAAGCACTGCTTCTCAAACTTTTTCCATTCACAGCCCCCCCCAAAAAGTGGTTAATTGCTTGCGATCCCTCTTATAATAAATAATACGTAAAATAAATAGAGGCATACAAATATACAGTGCAAACTGTATGCACATTTTATTTGATCAAATATATAGTAAATGATGTAAAAGAGAATTTTTTTAATCTAGAAATCATCTCACGAACCCTTTAAAAGTATACTGTGACCTATTACATACATATACAAATTATATACAAGGTTTGAGGACGGAAACGTGGACTTCAACAACAGAATCACAGAGTGTACCCTTTAATGTTTGTGTAAGAGTGATACTACATTCAAGAGGCTCAGCCGGAGGAAAACCCCAAATTACCGGTGTTTATGAGACAGTGGTGATGTATATAATGACCAGCCTATGGCTGTCGCCCCTTGCTGCAAAGCCGCAAGTGGTTCTCACCTAGCAGACGAGACAATGAGCTGGGAGTCTTTATAGGCAATCAAGTAACTCTGGTTCTCTGGATTCTGCACTGTGACCTGTTGGGAAAAGAGAAAGATGATCAACAGAGAAGTAGCAGGGAATGGAGGGAGAGCTGGGTAGTTGAAGGAAGTGAAGAAAGAATTTAGGGTTAAATAGAAAAGAGAATTATTACATAACATTGGGCGACAGCCACTCATATGAGACAGATGAAAGGTAAAACATGCAATTTAATTCCGCTCGTACGGTGTCCTAACAGCGCCGCCCTTCATGTCTGCTCTTACTTGACTTTAGGAGAGTCAAACCCGACTTGAAGGTGCGGTACTTACACTCTCGAGCACTCTCAGACACCTCTCAGCTCCCCATAAGGATGCCACCAGGTTCTCTTTGTCGTCCTCTTGGCTCAGGTTCTGCACGCACTCTTTCACTGTGACAACACACAAACACATGATCAGTACGCAGCTTCAAAAGGAATATGAACATCAAGCACGCTTACACACACACACACACACACACCTTTGTCGACAATATGGTCCAGGCCTCCCAGTAGACGCAGCTCTTCTTTAAACCAGTCTCCGGCTCTCTTAGAGGTCAGAGACAGCAGCGTCTCCATGGCCAGGTGGCCCGTCTACAAAGACAAAACATCACTATCTTCAGCTGGCAGCTAGAACTGCTTCACCAAACCCACTGAGTTCTAACTGTTGACCGGTTGTCATGTCTGTCCCACGCGCTATATAACTCACCAAGGGATTGGACTATGTCTGCGACGGTTTAAAATTCATTTTTTACTTCACAGGAGATATGGAGACTGTTATATCTGACTGCTCTCAGGTCTCTTTGCAGCTAAGATACGGTATCTCATACAAAATAAATACAGACCAGTATGGATATTATTAGCATGAGGTAGGCATACAAAAACGAATCCCCTTTTCAAGTGCCACATTTCCTCTAGGGGAGGGTGATTTCACTTCACTCTTCAAATCATAAATGCATTTACTATCTTGGACACACTTTAAACTTAGCATTAATGTGTGCCCTTGCATGGACAGATAGAAGTGCAAATGTATACCCTCCATACATTTAAATTCACTGACACCACCTGGCCAGAGCAGCACTGTACAATTTCTAGGACTAACCCGGACAAAACACGTAGCGCACAGGGTGCGCAGCCCTCAATGTAGCCCACTTTAATGTCTAGCCGGCCCACCCACCGTGATGTTCTCCAGGTCCAGGTGCTTGTTGTGCACCGTCTCGCAGAGCTTTCGGATCTTCTCCTTGATCTTGTCCACCTCCTTGGCGGTGAGCTGGTCCTGGTGGGCCGAGTTGTCCTGCTCCTGCTCCAGCTCCAGCAGCCGGATCATCAGCTCCAGGCAGGCTCGGTCCAGATCCATGTTCAGACGGTCCCGACTCAGAATGTACATCAGGGCAGCCGTGCAGAGAGCCAGGTTCTGGAAGAATTAGTGGGGAAAAAGGGACAGAAATCAAATAGATGGGCAGTTCTGGTTTGGGGTGTTTGAATCCCTAGAAAAGCTCAGAATAGAAATCAGGGAACAATCGGATTGTGCCATAGATGGAAATCCAAAGCATATTTAATATCTATACCTAGGATGTTATGTTTCTAACTTATTATTAATAAACCCTTATTACACCTAAACAGTATAAATTCCCACCTCAATTAGATTAATTTGGTAACTAAAAGTATAAAAATAACTAGAAAACCATTTCCTTTCTTTAAACTTTTCATTTTCAAAGATCCATTTGATGATCTACGGTATATCTGCGCTGACACAGAGGAGTTTACTGACCGGGTGCTGTGGGGCATCACTGAGCATCTTGAAGACCTGTGCCACCTTCCCTCGGGCCCGCAAGTGCATCCTGAAACTGGGCATGGCACACCGTGTGGCCAGGCTGATTATACTGGAGCAGAGACAGCGGAGAAGAGACAGGGAGGAGTTTCAAACCAAATGCAGAAGTCTGTACACTTATACACATTATAACCAAGTAGAGACGTTTTTGATATCTGGATCCCCTTTAGTTTGTGATTCTTCAATGTGTTCATCTCCAGTGTCATTTAAATGTGCTTTTCACCTTTGTTAAAACTGTTTTAACATAAGACCCAATACGTAACCACAAAAGGTGAAAGAAAAAGTAAAATAGACTCCACAATTTACAGTATATTTAAAACAAAATTGCATAATAAAACAACTAGAATGACAGCGGTTGCATGCGTCCGTGTACCAGTTCAGTTTCAGTCTACATAAATTTTTGTTTAGACACAAATGAGAGGTAATGTTGAGTTTAGAAGGAATTTAATAAAATGTATTAAGTGTCATTTTGGTCAAATGTGAGGTATCACTATATTGACAAGTGTGATTCCACTGAATAATTTTCAGTGAGAAACATGCTGTCACAACATGTTGCTTTCCCAAAATATTAGCAAATTATTCCATATTTGAAGAATGTCCCACAAGAATGGGACATATGAGGTCACAGCGACCTTGACCTTTGACCACTAAAATCAAATCAGTTCATATTTTAGTCCAAGTCAACGTTTGTACCAAATTTGAAGAACTTTTCGCAAGGGCTTCTTGAGATATTGCATCCACAAGAAAAGGACGGACAACCCGAAAACATAATGCCTCCAGCCACGGAGACATAAAAATGGAGTACTTTTACATCACATTATCATTATGATAATGTGATGCAAATGCTAAATATAGACTGCACAGTGCAATATTTAAAGTTCCATCTTAAATCCATGATGAGAAAATAAAAGAAGGGACAAAAGAGAAATAAGTAGATCAAATCCCCCAGGAAGCCCTGAGCACCCAGGTGCAGGAGAAATGCCTCGGGGCCTTAATGTGTTGATAGTAGGAACACTGAGGTTCCCGGGGAGGCCGGCTCTAAGTGCCTGCTCTTACCTAAGGCATCTTGTGTTAAGTGGTTGGCTGCTCTTCAGCCCCGTCTCCAAGTATTCAAAGTCATCCGTGAACTCCTGGTTCTCCCCGAACTCCACCACGTCGTTGAAGTGCTTCACATGCTGCACCACGGTGTACAGCTGGAGGGTGCAGGAATAGGGACGGACACATTTAATTGCACTGTAGAGAGTGTGTGCGGTGTGTGGAGACAACCACACACACACACACATGCGCACACACATACACACACACAGAGCACAGTCAGAGAGAGAGCGTGAGAGAACAGCTTTAATTGTAAAGGGGTACTGCATTATCGGTTTCACGGGCAGCACTGGCTGACTGAGCTAATACCCCTCATCAATAACAGCTGGGAGAATTAGGGCTGATCAGCAGTGACGCTGCGTGCCTGCAGGTCAATGGTCCTGCTGCGGGTGAGCTCAGCACACCGTAGGGAAGGACGCAAGGTTAAGACAATTCCAGCGTTCTGCGGTGTGAACTGGAGCAATAGGGCCCCTACTGCCAATGCCACAAGCTATAGGTGGGTTTAAATGCAAAGCAACTCTCCTCACTGCACTTTCCAACCCATACTGGGCTTCAAATGAATGACGGCAGGCCTCACTTTCATCTCTCTATGAAAAGCAGAACAGTAGGCACGGGTAGAAGACAGATTATTCCCAAACAGCATGCCAATAAAGATGTGAAAACTGCAGACAACTAAATATTTAGCGACAGCGACGCTGGCCTAATCACGAGTGTGTGAGAGCGCTGCATCTCCCAGCATGCCCTGCAGTCACCTCTTTGTGCTCCTTCCTGCATTTGAGCGCCGTCACGATGTCCTGGTTGAGTCGCGTGGGGAGGGTCTCCGACTTGATGACTTTAGGTGGCGGTGGGGGGGCTTTGAACACACCGTCGTCTTTGTGGGGATTGCCGTCCTTGCTGCCGCTCGACAAACTGGCCTGAGGAGGAACAGGGGAACAGTGATCGCAAAGTCACGACAAAATCTCTTTAATGACACACCCCAGCTGAACACTCTCTAATGTGCGTCATTACTCTTGATGGCAGTGAACAGTATTTCTCCAACTCCTGGAGACCAGAGGTCACGTTAACCGAATAGTTTCCGTCATTGACAGACTTTTTATTTTTTTAACAATGGCAGAAAAATCTGAAGGCTGTCTGTCATTTTGACAGATTAGCACACTGAGGATGATCGCACAATCTACCATAACTATAAGTAATTCACACTGTTCAGTTGGTGGCGAGTGTGATTATAATTAAATATATATTTTGATTAATTGCTACTCTCTCCCTCAGTTAAGAATATATATAAAAATAAGGTGCTTCCGCTAGTGCAGCTCATTATCTGAGCTTTTATCTGATCAGAATTTCCCCCTGTGCTGTCTCCGAGTACCCGGGACGGGGCCTTCAGAATTTTGAGTGAATATCCCCTGCTGTTGAAGCAAATGAGGAAAATGTTGTTGATGGTCATATTCTTTAACCAATAGGATTTCGAGTTTGCCATGTTGGGCATGCTTTGACAAGCCTGAGCCTTCTAGCTTGCCTAGCTGCCCACATTTTTCGTGTGGTGATCAGAGGGAAAGTTACTGTAAAAAAGTAAAACTAGCTAGCAAGGACCGCAAGATGAATTTTGTTTTCAAATAGCGAGTCTGATTTTATAATTTGTATGGTACTATGGAATAATGTGATTACATAATAATAGATTATGACTAAATTTTTTCACGACCTGCCCATCAAAATGACTGACAATAAGAAAGTCTAACACAACCACTGCTGGAGAGGCGGAGGTGACTTTCTATGGGGAATTTATACAAGTAACATGATAAATTAACCTATTGTATAGCTTGTAAGAGGGGGAGGGGTAACAATACACTCAATATGTAATGAAAGGAGCTAGTTGATTCATTAATACAGTGGTATGGAGCCCTGAATCAGCCGTCTTACCGGAGCGGTGAGTGATCGAGCCAGAGGAGGCGGAGGGATCTCTTCAGCTTCAGGCTGGTTCCAGTGTCGAGCATTGTATACAGCTTTAGCAGGGGACTGCAACATAGTATTCATTTACAGTCAATTCACTAAAGCCCAAACAAAAAGAAGCAAATTCACAGACATATTAGCAACCTTTTTCCTAAATTGGCATTGCTTTCATTGGGATTGTGTATAATGAATTGGCAGCACAAAACTGAAGTTGGTACAACGACACATAGATCACGTAGCAAGGCTGTCTTAAAGGTCTTAAGGGGGAAAAGGCCGTCTCGGATGAAAGCATAACAATGGAGACAGAGTAAAATGTATTATGCATCGTCTTCATTCCGTGAAGACACACCCAAACTAAATATGAATATACAACCGGAAGGACAATGTACACCACTTTGTGAGATTACATACTATGGGAATGTCACAAACAACCTTAAGCCATTGTGCAATTCTGTCCAGCTAAGGCAGAGCACTGTGGCGGCAGACACGTGCAAACGCCACAACACAAGGCTGAGTCATGCAGATGGATATCTGGCAATGAGATAATAAGATACCATCCGCTACCACAGCCTGCATAATTACATCTCTGTCTAACTTGGAATTACTCCACAAAACCGCTAATGTAAAAGGAGAAAAAGGATTGCAGTGAAGGGTATCCCAGCACAGGCTACGCTCTCACCTTCTTTGGTCCACTGAAGATCTTTTTGAGGCCAGTGGCGGCATCCTTGGATTTGTCGCTTGGCTTTCCCGAGCGCCCTCTCTGTCCCTCAGTGGCCCCAGGAATACAGTCGTCAGAGAAATCAAAACCCTCTGCTGAAAGAAACAAAAGGTGGACAGCACAGAAAATACATTAACATCTCAATAGAGGTGCTTATAGCCATTAGTATTTGTCTGCTAAATAATTACCTGTCACAGAATACAAATCACAAACAGGTTGTAGCACTTGATGTGGCACTTTATTTATCACTGGGGGCCATTCCGTTAATTACAATGGCACACAGGATATATTTTATCTTTTATATTATGATGTCAACTGGTACTTGTAAGAATGAGCACCAAATAGACAATTGAAAAGTTCTCCTGTTTCTCATATTCTTGAAAATGTTTCCTAACTTTCTGCAGAGTACAGCAGGCTACTCTATGGTTGTGTCCAAATTGTCTATGCTACAAACTAATGAGGCGCAATTTTACAGTAGTACGCAACTTGCAGTGCCTGAGTTTAGTATGCGAAAATATCGTCATCCATACCTGAGAGAATCAACCATTTCAAGGATGCATCCATTGCACACTACACAACTGAAACTGCCCCACAATGCTTTGCACTGTAATGTCAATGAAGCAACAAAAAAAATTCCTGTTGGGTTCTTTTTACCATGTAATTTAGCACATGACAAAATATATTTTAGATAGTATTTTTTAAATCTCTCATTGTCGTCTCTGAGGATGAGAAGGAGGCTTCTTTTTCATGCGTTATTCTGATTAGATTGCGCCATTCATGCCAAGTGGGATGACTTTAGGACACGAGTTTCTGCCTCCTCCGTACAGTAATTTTATTATCAGATATGCAGTAGACATTGAAGTAAGTAGTATTTAAGTAAGTAGGGATATTAAGGATTTCAGACAGCCTAAATCGCGTGTGATAAACAGCAGAAATGAGGCTCCAGTTAGCACAATGTTCGCCACGTGTGCATTGCGTAGTATCATTAGCCCACCTGTATTGCTGCTGGCCTGGCTGTCCTGAGAGTCGCTGGTGTGGGGGCTGTCCACGCTGCAGCTCAGGGCAGCTAGCGCCGCAGCAGCCTTCTTGGCCTTCTTCTTCTCTTTGGCCTGGGAGCTCTCGTCGTCGCTGTCGCTCTCGCTCAGGTCGTCGAAGCCAAAGTACTTGATCTTGTAGCTGCTGCTGCCGGCTGTGCTGCTCTCCGACCCCTCCTCCCCCTCCTGCCCCTCCTTGTCCTCGAACCCGAAAAACTCCAGCTTGGTTTCCTTCTTCGTCTTCGCCTGAGTGGGCCTGAACCTGGGGAGACAAACACAATAGGAAGAGTTAGAGCCATGTAGCAGGACTGTGCTACTCACTGGACCTGACCACACGCCAGAGATAAGCTTTAAGTGGGGAACAGACAAAAAAAAAAAATTTGGGTCAACTAAATATATATCTTTAAAAAAAGTGTAAAAATGTCACACAGTAAGGGAAAAGAAATATTAAAGAAAATGTCTTTACACAAGTATGAAATTAAACTTTTTTGCTGTCGCATCTGTCAATTATGAAGAGCAGAGAGACTTGTATCTTGAAATTTATCAGCTTATGAACATAATCAGTACAAGCACACACATCTTACCGAGTGGGTTTGGCCAGAGGAACGTCAGACTTCTTCTTCATCTGGCCTGACTCTCCCAGGTCTGCCGGGGTAGCCGGGGCGACCAGCTCGTCCATGCTGCGCTCAATGGAGTCCTGGATGGTGACGTTGCACACCGACAGACAGGAAGGGTGCAGCACTGTGTAGTCCCGTACCCTGGCCCTGCCTCGGCCTGCCGGGGCTGCTGCTGGCTTGGCTGCCGCTTGCTTGGCTGCTGCTGCTGTGTTAGCGCTGGCAGCAGTGCTACTTGCACCGCCAGCAGTTACGCTGTTTGCTTTCATTTGGGCAGCAGCCGCTTCGGAGGCCTTGGTACTGGTGGTGTCAGGCCGGGTGGGCCGCTGGTATTTCCTGCAGTTGGACGCTCTGAGGGTGAACGGAGATGGGGGGACGTTTTCTACAGGAGGTTCCGCCGGAGGCTCCTGCTCTGCGCTTCCCATTCCTTCTGTGGAAACCCCTTCCTGGAAGGAGGGGAACTGGGAGTCCCTGCTTCCTCCAGGTGCATCAGCAGAATCTGTACTGGGGATGGCAGTGTCTATACTGGGAGAGGAGGGCATGGACCCCTGGGTCCCTACAGAGTTCCAGTCATCAGAGAGGATGGTCTTGGAAGAGGACAACACAGCTGGAGGCTTCTGGTTGCCATCTGATGTGCTTTTGTACCAGGGTTGGCTGTTCTTTACAGTCTTCTCTTGAGCTGTTTGCTTCACTGTGAGCAGAGGACAGTCAAGATCAAATAAATGACCCTCTAACAGTACATCAGTAAAAATCAATAGAGCTTAAATGAAAAGCTATAAATTACTTTCTATACCCTGTTTTAAAATCAAGTTATTCCTGTAGAAACTGGAGCAACTGTTAATTTAAACCCTGGTATATATTTAGTCCATAGCAGTT
Source organism: Percopsis omiscomaycus (assembly GCA_027575585.1). NCBI lineage: Eukaryota > Metazoa > Chordata > Actinopteri > Percopsiformes > Percopsidae > Percopsis > Percopsis omiscomaycus. The sequence continues at coordinate 2,334 of JAODLI010074641.1, read as the reverse complement.
GATGACTGCTGCTTTTATACTTGTGTGAGGAACACATGCGTATCTGTTACATATAGCATCAATATACTGTATTCACATGTTTTTTTTTATGCAGAAGTAAACCATTTGATCAGATATAGTACTTAGTAGTATTACATATATTACACAAAAACAGCCATAAGATTTATGACTGTATACAGGAGCATGCTTTAGAATTCAACAATAAGATGAATAAGTAGGCCTATTAAACCTATTAACTAAGTGCCACAAGAGTCAAAACACAAACCATAAAAACAGTAGCCCAAAACCTTTAGAATTTAAAGTTATTTAAAGTTTCAAGTAAAATTACATATACACATTTTGGTTTATTTTTTATTTGAAAACACTGACCTGTGGATGTGACTGCTGTGGCCACTGGACTTTGTGATGAGGCCACTGGACTTTGTGATGAGGCCACGAGAGATTGTGTCCCACTTCCATGGATTGGAACTGTTTTTGTTGCAGCCACTTCACCGACTTTAGACTGAGAGGCATTATGAGAGGTGACAGTCTTGGACTCCTCGTCACTGTCAAATCCAAAGGGGTCCTCGTCACTGTCGCTGTCTTCGAGCCTGGGCCTCTTGGGAAGCCCAGAAACGTCGGCTTTTAAAGGAGCCCTTTTGGCCCCCAGCTTAGCCTTGTAGGTGGTCTCCCCCCATTTGGTGGTCAGAGTGGGCTTTTTGTTGGAAAAGACCTCTTCAAATTTAGAGTTGGCCTCGCCTCCCTTGCGGTTGTACGTTTTACCAAATCTAGATGTCATATTGGCTTTATGTTACATATTCTCTGCGGAAAAATATAATTGTATGTTAAATAGCCATTATTACTGAGAAAAGATAGATAAACCTAGCCAATGTCCAAGTACAAGGCACGAATAGGGCTACATCTACCATATGACCTTACAGTTGACAGTAGAGGTTGGTCCTATAACTGCCTAATAACGATATGCCTATGCCACCCAAACAGGTGTCACCAGAGAAAATGCAAATAGTTGGCAAGTGGTACGTGGATTGTAGATTACATTTAATTTATAATATTAGTGTTTAAGTAAGTATAAATAGGTTATAACACCGGTGTGATGTTGATCTCTATCCATTATCGCTCATTTGCGATAATCATACCGCAGCACGAACGAACAGTATAATCTGGCTGAGAGAATAATGTATGTAATAATTTTTATAGTGTTCGTTTAATAGTATAATAGCCAGTTTGATAGCACGAATTCAGGATCATACTGGTTTCGTGGGGTGACGGGTATTTCAGCTATATTTAAAGGGCTGAGGGGATACATAATACAAAACAATGTTGGGAACCGCTGACCTGTAAATTACTAATAACACTAGCTCACCAAAAGAACACATCCAGCTAACTTACATTATTCATTCTCATACCTGTAGCAGGGCAACTTACTATATAATAAAGGCTAGTAAGATCATGTTAGCTGGCTTAATTTACTTGATTGAGATGTAATTTGCTGACAAGGATTGCGTTATATAGTTTGTGCTAGCTAGTGTCCGGCAGTGCTAGCTACTTTAGCATGTTAACTCTAGCTACTTCAGCCTCAGGTAGCAAAGTTAATGTAAAGTTAGCAGTTAGCCGTTAGCTCTCATACAGCGAGCTAAGCTACAGCTAACGTTACTTTCCATGTTTATCTCCCGCCTACGACTACACTAAACACCTGAAGTCGCATTCTGTGTGATTAGATATTCAAGAAACGTATATATTGTCGACCAGGGCAGAATATAAGCAGAATAAAAGTCAATATTAATATAGGACTATTACCTCTGAACTCTGAAGAACGACCGCTAGCTCTTGCGATCCACCGGCAAGGCCTGCGCTCCAGGTTCCTCTACTGGCGCACAAAGTCCGTTTAGTAATGAAAAACAACACTAGAATCACCGAATTAATCCTCGTGTGTTCTGCAGTACACGTCTATGAACAAAGAAAATAATTGTAGACACATCTGCGAGCATCGGAATCTAAAAATTGCTGATAATCCGGACTTTTTGTATTTCTGAGTACCACTGACGGCCATTAACATTTCCCCTCCCTCTTCCTTTGCTGCCAAGATCTTCGAGCGTCGTTCGCTGCGAGACGAGAGCTGGCCAATCATCGGCCGAGAGGTTTTCCTGTGATAATATTTTCGACTTGTTTTTGCTGGTTTTTGCCAGTAAACTTGACTGCGATTGGTTAAAAAATATAACCCAAATAGACGATAGGTGGCAGTAGATGATTGCAATACTACTTTAAAGGTTAAGTGTGTAATATTTCAGAGGCTCTAGTGACAGAAATGCAATATAAGATCCAAAACTATGTTGT